>NBIL01018426.1:0-10244 GCA_002752925.1 Viola pubescens var. scabriuscula
AGAATCAACAAAATGTAGCTTAAAGGAAAAACATACAAAAACCTTAATAGTGGTTTTAAAATACCGTTTCAAACCACGGGAGCTTCACCACCACACCTCCAACTTATTATTTCACAGTGTTATTTATAACGTCTCCGTTTATTCAACCTTTGACCCCTTATAATACTTTGTGTTTATTATCTATTTCTAGTCGAAACTCAATACTTTATAACTAAACGATCATGAATTCAAATTATATCTATCTATATTTAGTTAAAATTAATGCAGCACTTTTACTTTAGGGAGTGTGTTAGTGAACTAGATAAAAACCAGTCCTCACTCAATACAAGTCATAACTTTTTAAGTTTTCAGTGTAGTAATCACTTAACGAGTTTTATGTTTAATCGGGATAGAAAGGCCATATATAGTTATTTGAATTATTGAAAGGTGTCATAAGATGCTTGCCACCTGGGTGTTGCCACACTATTGTGTCTTTGGTGGCCATGCTTGTTAAAACTTGCAAACATACAACTATTGCCGAATTGCTATGAATTACCAAATTTACCATACCTTGCCACTAAGCACTTCTCTTCTTGTTTTTCCAATTTCCAATTTTGGTAAACTTCTTGGAGTGTACCGAAATCCGGGCGGTGTGTATTTATTGCCCGGCCCGTTCATCGGGAGATAAAGGGAAAGATCTACAATTTTTCCAAATGTCGGGAGTATTATTATATTGTAATTATTTTATACTACCATATTCTCAATACATGAGATTATTTTAGAAAAAAAAAAACAAAAAAATTGCTAAAAAAAACATAGAAAGGAAAAAGGTGGCCAATGTACTGCCGTTTAGATCTTCCAGGGGTGGCAAACGGTGTCGTTTAGAGCAATTTTGTGAGAATTTTAGTGGACTACAGCTATCGTCCACTCGAAGCAACGTTCCTGTTTGAAACCCACGCGGAGTCATCTCGTGGGGTTGATTAAATACTAGTACTAAAGTATTACCAAGTTTTTGCGTGTAGTTTTATTAGGTACTCTCGGAGCATGATGCACGTGGTATTCACAATATAGTTTATAACTTCTAAAAAATTATACATGTGTTAAAAAATGCTAACGATTTATGTAAAAACAAGATTTTGCAAGTCCATACATATGATATTTTTTCCATAACAAAAGTTTTCTCATGTTGTCAGTGAATTTTTATTAATTTACATGAAAAAATCTATAAAAAATACCTACAACTTACACAAATTATAATTTTTTAAAACTAAACTGCACTTTATCCTTGACCACATGACTAGTCTGCAAATAAGTAGTCAATGAAAAGAAAGAAAAAAAAAATTACTAGCAAGGCAAGAGGTGGTCCGTGTTCGTGTACTTCAGTCTTGAACACTGAAACAAGAGCATTTGCGTTCATTTACTGTTGATGTCGCCGAGGATAGTCAAAATATTATTAGTACATCTTTCGAGTTTTAGTGCCCATCGCTCAAAGCCTCCAAATAATCGTCCACATTTGCCCATACTCATTGTTTTATGAAAACTGCAAGTTCGGAGCAGAGCGGCGACCGGTTGACTCAGGTCACCAATTGCTATGGTTAGATATTCAAGATCGGGGTTGTGATTTGAAGGAAATAATTTTATCTCAATGGTTGAACCGGTCAATTTAGTATGATCGAACGAGGTTGACAAATAAACTGATGGTTTTATTTTACAGTTATAAATATATATTTTATATTGTATTGACCCAATATTGAATTCTGATTAAAACATCAATTACTTACGACTTTGATAAGTAAAATAAATATAGAATTGTATTTTATGAAAATTACGGAACAAAAATAATACTTATTAAACATACCTTAATTAAGTTGTATTTGTTTCTTAAAAAAACTGTATTATTTGTTAGGTATTTCTACTTTAATGGGCTGAATTGACCTTAGTTTAGCACTTTAATTAACTTTAACATAACACCTTTTATTTACGAATGAAAAAGGATGATAAAAAATTGGTGCACGGGTTTATTCTCGCACCGGTGATGCATTGACACTTTTGGGGTTATTTAGAGGTACGAGCAACAACATCAATATCAACATCACCGGTGCAAGCAACAACATCAGCATTAGCATCACCGGTGCCAATGCACTTTAGAGGAATGTGAGCTAAGAAGAAGAAGAAATTGGGACGATGGAGAAGAAGGACGAAGAACGCTTTGGGTTAAGAGTGAGAGGGGCAAAATTGAGTTTTTGAAAGTTTCATCAATTCTCAAACTGAGAAGCGAGTTTTCTAAATGGAGTAGAAAAATGGAAAACTCGAATTTGAACATCTCCAATTTTCTTCATTAATTTTGAAACAGAGGTTTTTCATTTTCATTTTCTGAATGGAAAACTACTCAAGTAAACACATTTTCTGGAAAAACTTCCAGTTTTCTAAAAACTGGAGATTTTTCTGGAAAAACCTCCCAGGTAAACGCAACCTAATCCCCTCTAAAACCCGCATTACCATAAATACTAATCCCCTCCAAAAACCCGTTTTACCATGGCCAAGCTCAAGAGACCCAATCGTTTTTCCATTTGGTCCACTCCCGCCACAACCACCTCCTGAGCTTGGCCATGGTAAAGCTGGTTTTCGGAGGGGATTAGTATTTATGGTAAAGCGGGTTTTTGGAGGGGATTAGGCTGCGTTTACCTGGGAGGTTTTTCCAGAAAAATCTCCAGTTTTTAGAAAACTGGAAGTTTTTCCAGAAAATGTGTTTACTTTGAGTAGTTTTCCATTCAGAAAATGAAAATGAAAAACCCTTTGTTTCAAAATTAATGAAGAAAATTGGAGATGTCCAAATTCGAGTTTTCTATTTTTCTACTCCATTTAGAAAACTCGCTTCTCAGTTTGAGAATTAATGAAACTTTCATAAACCTAATTTTGCCCCTCTCACTCTTAACCCAAAGCCGTTCTTCGTCCTTCTTCTCCATCGTCCCAATTTCTTCTTCTTAGCTCACGTTCTCTTCTCTATTGTCCCAATTTCTTCTTCTCTATCATCCCGGTGCGAGCAACAACATCAACATCACCGGTGATGCAGAGTTTTTTAGAGGTGCGAGCAACAACATCAGCATCAACATCACCAATGGCAATTGGTGATGCTGATGTTGATGTTGTTGTGCCATTGGTGATGCTGATGCTGATGTTGATGCTCATGTTGTTGCTCGCACCTCTAAATAACCCTAAAAGTACCAATGCATCACCTGTACGAGAATAAATCGGTGCGCCAACTATTCTCATATTTATTGCAATATACAACTATATTTATTTTTAATCATTTCAAAAATTGAAAATAAATAATCTTGAAGCCAGATTTTGAGCCAACTACGAGATGCTTGCCAATTATTTGAAGCCAGATTTTGAGCCCCAAATCATCTCTGATCCCTTGTTACATAAGAAGCACTCTTAAAATCCCTTCCAATCCACACTTGTAATTTGTGAATATAGTGGCTATATATCTAGATGTTTGGCTGTTATAATTAACCTGTCAACCCCTCGATGCGCGCGGTTAAGATAATGACATATACTAAACACCTATGCTACAACCTCTAGTGGAACAAAACTGAAGTTTTTTCCTTCAATTGTTATGATTGGGTTAAAATAAATAAATTCTAGTGACACTTTGGCTCTTTGTTTCATATTTGTCACATGTTTTACTCCATGCCCTAATTCATGAAAATGTGTACCCTATATTTTTTTTCCAATCTTGTTGGTTGTTTTCTAATGCCTTGACAAAAAATTAATCTCATTCGAGCATTTAAAAAAAAATAAACAACAACAGTGTGCACGTACGTAGCACAGAGGTAGATGTCCTAGAATGCTCTTGATTCAAAAGCAAACTCAGCTCCATCTACAATGATGATGGTTGTTGTCCATCTACAAAAATATCGATGTCGCTAGGAAATGTGATTTATCATGCCCATAAAAATTCTCCACAATTGTAAGAGCAAACTCCATTGAAGTTCCAGGTCCCCTACTAGTGATGAGGTTACCATCAACCACTACCCTGTTCTCAATTTCGCTGCAATCCAAGAGCTTGTCACACAATGCAGGAAAAGTTGTTGCTTTTTTACCCTACACAACCACGACCACGACCAAAATGTAACTTTGTTTTTTAATCATCAAGAACTTGACATTCAATTTTACATAATTTTACATGCAGAGAATGATCAAAATGTAAACATGTAGATCAGGTACCTTGAGTAAGGCATGGGGCTCCAAGACTAAAGGAGGAGATGCACTGATTGCTCGGTATGGTCTATTTGATTCCTTCTGCTTTTTCAGCATGCTTACCAGTTTCTCAGACTTCGCAAAGGCTTCCGCGCCACCAATTCCACCCTGAAAAACGTGTGATAAAAGTAATAGTTTGTTAGGTAACAACAACTAAAGAAAATCACTATCATCAGCGTGCGTATGTATGTCCAAAACAACATACTCACTAGTCACTACTTACTGACAAAACAATTAGGTCATAAGAAAGTTTAGTAGCCTCATCAAGAAACATATCTGCCTCCAGTTTAACTTTGTGAGAAGTCAAAATCTCTAATTTGTCCTCGAAATCTAATTTGCCTCGCCTTAGAACATCAATCACCATAACAGCTTCCATTCCGTCTGTGCCATTGGCTGTAGGTACAAGAACCTGAACATAATGCAAAAACAGTACTCGATAGTCGATACCAAAATGTATACAAGCACAACAAACCCAGCCCCATAGGTTGGTGATATCGCAATATTTAGGGAAAACAAAAATGATTGATCAATTTTGTTCATTGACTTCAACTATTCAGTTTAGTAACTATACATGCATATACCATTTCGAATCAAAGACTCAATTTGTGTTTGACAAATACGTGCACTTAGACATTTTTCATATGCATTCCACGTGCATTCGCACGAGGAGAAAAAAAACAGCAAGCTTCATTACGGATGGTCTTTACTATGAATGCAAGTAAGACAGGAAAATTAATCAAAATCTCACCTTAGGTTTGCCATCAAATGTCCACTTGATCGAATTTAGATTCTTTGCACTATATTTTGCTCCATGGATGGCACGAATCACCTTCATATACAGACAGTAAAACTTATGCCTAATGGAGGAAACTATGACGGGAAACATTCAAAATGAATGTGCATGCATGCTAAACCATTTTTCTGTAAAGAGAGTATTGGACAAACAGCATTTTATGATTCCAAAATGGTAAAAGGTTTGGCCTGAAGGTTAAAAGCAAGAGTCAAATGATCTTCATCGGATAACAATTTCTAGCCAATATTTAACAGCTTGGCTATTACTCAACAAATCTCTCTTACAAACAATTATATCAATTTCCTTATTAAATTAATTACTAATCAAAATTAAAGTATGAAATTAATATAAGATTCTGATTAAGGCTTCCGATCTAAATGGGACCATATGACTTTCACAACATATATTATAGTAATGTAAATGGTATGGACAGGACATATTTGTTTTGTTTGACATACCAACCAAAGATTACTTGATTTAGCAAATTAAAAAAAGAAAGAAAATGGCTAAGAGATTGGTTATTTAGTTGGACTAACTTACTTTTTCTTGCCTTATTTTCGCAATTTATATAGTTTTTCTACGGAGGTTAGGGGAGCCATACTTTTAGTTTGATGTATACCAAGAAGGCACGGAACAAGAAGCATGGGCATGTATTTAATTCGGTTACCAAAATGCCTTGATACTTCCTGGATTGGCAAGTAAATTTGTGATTCACCAAATATCGCATTATTGTGTATTGAAAAGTTATTTGTTAAAGAGTATAGTAAATTAATTCGGACTTAGGAATACAATTGTAATTCAGACCTAAAATTTACTGGTAAAGTGAGAAGCTACCTAGTTGTAGTTGTTGTTTACCGTAGTACTTGGATTCGAGTCTCAACTTTGCTTATAAAAGAGTATAAAATAAAGTTTGACAATTTTTTTTATCTTGAATATAGTTATAAGAAAAAGGTTACGTACCATTAGTGTTGCAGCGGCTTTGAATTATTTCCGTGCACAAGAGTGATGTTCTGGTCCTAAAAAAAAATCGCGGTCCGAATAAAATTTAATATTTGGTAACGGAGGGACAAAGCCACCAAACATGGACTAGTTGTGGTTTAAGTTTTTATCAAATAAAGGGGCTTGAGAGTCTTTCCTTTATTATAGTGAAACTTTTTGAGTATTATTTTATAAGTGGACGTTAATATTTATCGCCGAATTAGGTAAATTTTGTGTGATTGTGTACCGCTATAACACTTAGTTTCCAAAATTTTAGTGAGTTTGACCTACGTACAATGATCAAATTAAATCAAGATCTTTGTGTAAGTTTAGAAAAAAACGTAGAATTAAGTTACAATTTTCTTTGTAATTTGACTAATGAGTAGATAGCTCCTGACCAGATAGCTCCACCAATTTTGCAAATATCCGAGTTACCTGGCCCAAAACTATTTAGCACCATGCACATGGATATATCTGTATGGCACTAGTGATCGGGTGAGTGGAACTCAAACTCTAATGATTTCGTTGTTGCTCAATCCAATTGACGAGTCGGGACGCTTTTTTCTCCCATGCGAGGAGCGGTGGAGTCTGAAATTATTGTTTTGTCAAACATATAGTTAAAAAATACATATAATAAATATAAAAGATTATTAAACAAAATAAAAAACTAGTATTATGAGAAAATTTAAAATTTAGAGGAGATAAATGTAAATAATTAATACCAAAAGAATAAAACTTTAGAGAGTAGAAGAACTCAAAACTTCAGGGGGGATGCCTCTCCCTCAGTCTCCGAGAAATTATTAGATGCATTCTATCTGTCGAATCGTTTTTTTCGTAAAAAGAAGAATTGTTTTGAAACAATCCTATAAACAAATCGTATAGAAGTTTAGGCCTGGACAACATGATGGGCCTTTACTGGGCTTTCAGTCTGCTTTTGTGACAGACAAATAAATTTGGGCTTGCAGATGCCAACTGTATGCTCGCAGGCCATCGCCTGGCTCTTTGTTCTTGTGCATGTCGAAAGAAATACCTGTTGCTACTTTGAGCCCATTTCTGCTCAATTGGCAAACAGAAATTGAATGGCCCAACTTTTCTTCTCTATAGGTTTGAAATATTTTTCATATTTTTTTATTATTTTTTTTGCATTTACGAGTTTACTGTTTTAAAGCTAATCATTGCTTGCATTTGTGATCATTAAAAAAAAAAAAATTGTAATAAATAATCGCTTTATATATTAGGAATTGAACCACAATTCCTAAAAAAACAGATTTAAATATAAAAAAAACAACAAATTTCTAAAATGAAAGTGTCAAATTATTTACGCCAATTATCGATTTATCCATTAATTGAGGGTACCGCCTGACTTGTATCAAATCGAATGATTCTCGCCGCCCGTCATCATTTGGCTAAGGCATTATTAGGATGGAATCCTACTACTTTCTTGCAAGTGCTAGGCTTCCTTTCTAGAAGAAAAAAAATGGAACTTCATCAACAAGATCTCTTTCATAAAAAAACGGGTTAAAAGAAGGAAAAAAACCTTGCCATTAGAATAGTTTTATTCATCTACCACTTTATAATTGATCTGATAATTTACACACCCATATCATTTAAAAGAAAAAAAATTACTTAGAACCACCGAGAGCTGAGCAATAGTATTCTTTCCAATATTCTTTTTACTCTCCAATCAAGAAACTAATCATGTTTTAATAAGATCGGATTTTAAAGTAGTTGACTTTCTTAAGAAGTCGTTGTTACTCTATATAGCATATATTCATCCTCCTTCTACTTGGTTTCCAACCTATGCACCTCAATTATCTTCAAAACCCCAACCGCAAGCGCTAACTAAGCTAATTACAACAAAACCCTTGAAGGACAAAAAAAAACACTAATTTCATTTCTACCACCACCATTTTTGTCATCATCATCATTCATTAGGGTTCTTCTTCCTACCTTAATTAATTGCTACAAAGTACAAACTACTGTCCAGTCCTAACCTCACTTCATTATAAGAGGTTTAACGATAACTACGAAATTAACTCCTCATCCTTACGACCAAAGGGTTTATCATACTTAAGGTAATTACCACCATAATTACCAAAGCTGGGGTAAAATATTTTCCTCAACTCGTTATATTTTTCGACATCGAAACCATGAGTTTCCATTAATTTCTTCTGCTTGATCTTGAACCGGCGATGGAAATACCCTTCAAATGTCGGCTCGGTCGATGTCTTGAGGAAGAAACCATACCCAATTGCAAAATGCAGGGATGTGACAAAGAAGCAAATGGGCTCCATGACATCCCACGTCAGCTCCCAAAAAGTCAACCTCATGAACCCAAGTGTTTGGATCACAACAAAGCCCAGCCCACAATAGAGCTCCCCTTTCACTAATTTCTTGGCTTTTTCATCAATTAAGGCCTTCTCCTTCTCGAGTACCTCTAGCTCCGCTCTTCTTGGGTCGTTCCGAACACCCATCGCTTTTGATATGAACGTCTCTACCATATGAGCTATCTGAAATCGAATCGAAATCGGTCAGAATCAAAAAAAAAAAACCGTAAAACATACTCTAAATTCATTTCAAATATTCAATAAAGAAAACTGATTCTACAATCTATGAATTAATTATGAAGATATTTTTCTTATGGTTAAGAAGAAGACAAAATAAACGACGTGTATATATATACTTAATGCAAATTTGTCATGTTGCTATTTTGAGCAATGATTATCCATATTTTCAAGTTTTTTCCTCGTACGTGTCGATACTAATACCGAAACGCATGAAATTGCCCAATTGCATGAAAAACATGATGCACGTCCTCGGCTGTTCTGTTTGAAAAATAAATTGTTTGCATGCAAATAAAATAATTATATTTTAAAAAAAAATACGTATAATAATAATTTCAGAAATTTTTATTAAACTTAAATTTTAAAAAATTATAGAAGAATTGGAAATTTTGAAAAACGGTGGCTTATTTTAGCAAGAACAAATAGTAATAAATTATATTACCAAAAAATACGGTAGTATTTAATTGAGGTATGTAAATTAGTGAACAGAAGAATAAAAACAAAAATACAAAAGATCTGACGTCAGCAAAATGCGGTCAAAATTGCATACCTGCTCGGGCCGGAGAAACACATTATTCCCCAAAACGATGACGTTTCCGGAAAGATCCAACGCTTTAGCAAACTCAACGCCTTGTTCTTCGTTGCTACCGCACTCGTCGACACAGATACCGACAAACTCGCTGTAGGTTATCGAGCTTGCCGGAATCTCTCTCAGCCGCATCTTAATCTTCTCCACCAGCGACACCTTTAGCACCCTCCTCGCTTCCTCCGCCGACACTCCGGTCACCGTCTCCGGCGGAGCCAGCCCTTCCAACCGGAGCCGTTTGCCGGAGATGTTGTTGATGCCCACGAGCTTCTCCCTCAGTTTCTCGCCGACGGGGATGGAGAGGAATTCCGGTAGCTGGGTCATGGAGTTCCGGTGGAGGAACCGCCGGAAGAACCCCTTCTCGGCGGTTTCCGGCGGGGTGAGGTATTCTCGGCGGAAGTTGTTTTTGGTTGCATTTTGAGGTGATGGGGTTGCGGCGACGTAAGGGGAGATTGGTGAGTGTTCTAGAGTCACCACCGGCGAGGCGAGGCGGTTTCCGGCGAATGGACGCTTCGTGGTGAGTAGCAATTTACGAAGCGCCATTGAAGAAGTGACGGTGACCGTCCGATGATTTTGTTGATTGACTTTGGAGAGTTGGATGGGATTGAGGAGAAATGGTGGGAGATAGGGGAGGTATTTATAGAGTCCAAGGAAAGAGGAGAATCTTTAAATTTATTTTTCCTTTTTTTTTCTCTATATTCATTAAATTTAATTTTCCTTTGTCTTCTTTTTTGAACTGGACCAAAATGATGATAAATTGACAAGGTTTTTGTTGTTGTTGTTGTATACTATTCGGTGTTTTGTATTCTTACTGGAGCGAATTAATCCGAATTTGAGGCTTTTGAGATCTTTGGGAAGACTCACATCTCCCCAAAAATTCATTTCTTAGCTCCTGTATTTCTAAAAGTTCAAATTCGAAACATTTAGTTAAGCAAGAAAAAATCTTAATCATTGTTTACCGGTTTTAAATGCTTGAAAGAGTCTTGTAATATTTCTTACCGTTTGGGAATGAGTAAGATTCTGGTAAAAAATGGGTGTTACGGAATATATATATATATATATATATATATATTTTTTTTTT
>NBIL01018502.1:0-11470 GCA_002752925.1 Viola pubescens var. scabriuscula
GATACCTTCGTCCTTGGCCAAGACTGCCAACTGCTTCTATTTATTTTACGTTCCCACTTTTATTTTCATTATAGCTATCCCATAGGAACACCTGATATTACACAAGAAAAACGATAAGATTAGTCCATTGCTCTCTGTGGATCGATCCTCTTACCTCTGTACTCGAATCTATTTTGTTTACAGTCAAAAGTTGACTTATAAATTTAACTCGTGATTTTGCGCCTCGCGACGGGCCGTGTCACATTTTTATTTGTCTTAGCCATTAATCCACTAGCATATAAATTTGTTGACACAAGCATATGCACATACATTAGAGAGAAAATTAAACATATAAGCACAAATTGTTGCCAAGCCATGTCTATATTGAGATATTTTCTTTTCCCACTTTGGAGTCTTTATTACATTTTTTTTTTCTTTTGGCAATGCATTCTTTGAATATTTTTCTTTTCCTTTGCTTCACAGTTCATATAGCACATAAAATTCAAACATTGGACACCCCCGGCTTAGCTTGTTCGGCCCGGTCTTAAGGGATTAGCTAAATGCACTTCGGGGAGTTTTGCCTATATAAAGGGTGATGGTACCGAATTACCAATACTATGAAACCCCGTTGCTTCCAGTAGTGTCCACAATCACAAGCAATGAATTGAAAGACTCTCAAGCAGTGCAGAATTAAAAACTGATAACTCTATATTTTTCTAGATAGTTCAATTATTATTGGTCATGACAAAACAACGTTCTTGGTCAATTTCTTGGCCAAGAAAGTTTTCTGGGTGTTCCTTCAACAAGTCTCTTAAGCTCCAAGCAAAACTAATCATGGGTCTATGGTGATAAGTAAGAGTTACTAGTATTGAACATGTTACACTTGTGGTTGCATTGTTAATAAAATATGAATTTGACTAGTGAAGTGTCATGGCATTTAAAGTGTTGAGGTAAATTTTCAAGAGAAAAAAAGAATGCTGATTTTTGTGCAACACAAAATATGCAAAGACTAACCTAAAAACACAAAAAAATCAAAAGAAGAAATCGTGCAAAAAATTAAAAACTAAACTTATAACACAAAAAATTTAACTAACACATGCAAAAATATAAAAAAACACACAAGAACACAGTAACACAGTGGACATATAAGAAATCCTCTCCCCACACTTATCGGACACATTGTCCTCAATGTGTAAGGGAAGAAAAACAGAAAAATAGAAAAGTGAACAAAATGAAAAGAAACAACTTGGGACAAGGTCATTAACAAAAGGTTGTGGAGAAGGTGGAGCTAGATTGGCTGGGGAAAGTAGAGTCAAACTTCTGGTTGAGATAGATTCTAAGTTTCATGGCTTGTTTGAGGTGGAAAAGCAAATTCAAACTGTTGATTCAAGGAGGTGATGGACTGTAGCAAGGTGTTCTGTAGAGAATCTGTCTCTGCTGGTTGTTCTTCGCCAAGGACGTCTTCTTGGCCAAGAATCGTGTTTGGCTCTTGGTCCCGACTCGCTTTGTGTCTAAAAAAAATTCTTGGCCAACAGTTTGGCCAAGAGTATGTTGGAATAAGTTTTCGTTACTTGTTCAACCTAGCATAAGAACAAATCAAAATCATCAATAGTTTCCAAGGAGAGACATTTTAGAGTATAAGTAGTTTAGCTTGTAAAGGGAATCTATCAGGTTAGAGTATTTATGTTGGCAGGGCTTTGATCCGCGCATGTGGGTGTGTGTCCGTCCCCAAGAAAAAAAAAAGGGGGGGGGATATTTATAGACCCGCCTTGTGGGGGCCCCTCGACACGTGTCATCCAAGCGTGATAAGCTAGTATCGGGACACCTGTCGTTTTGATGCAAGTACCCATACCGATATGCACACTATTTACCCGATAGTTTCCCTAATAAATAGTATGAATAATATACTTACCTTGTAGAGTCGGATGTTAGTGCAGATATATATCGGGTCGTACATATATCAGGACCCCCTCGTTGGTGATGAAAGGTCAGGAATACCCTTGATGGGCGTTTATTATGCCTTAAAAGGCCTATTTGTATTATCAGAGACCTAACCGAAAAAGAGCCCGAGTGTTTACCAAGAGCTTCCAGTTTTCCCTTTAATGTTGTTCATTGAATGATGACGCATTAAATGCTCCAAAGTCCGTCATAAATGTCGTGCAGACTGTGATGATTATCTTTAGTACGTGCCAGCTTATATAGCCTTGATTGAGCCTAAATTGTAGTGGTTTCACCACTTATTCTTATGTATTTATGAATGGTAATTCTATTGATTTCAGTCAAATTCTATAACAATTGTAGAGAACCGAGCTGGAGAAGGATTGATCAAGAAAGAGCCAAATAGAGTCAAATTCTGGGTAGAATGAAGTGGATCTCTTGACCAAGGAGATGTCTAAATTGAGCGATCAAGATACTACTAGAAAACCCAAGATGTTAGCTAGCTCTGGTCTAAATTTGAAGCCATTCTGATGAATGGATCATCAGAAAGACTATGGTGACATTTTCACTGATAGAAGTCCTACACTGACAAGGACTCTTGGATGCGCCAGGCGACTTCGATAGATCCGTTTCGGACCAGTGAGAACCGGGCCTAAGATAAAGTAGTCTTTGCTAATATTTTCGGATGTTAGCTTTCATTTGGGACAAGTTTCAGCCCAATCAGACGAGTCGTTTGAGAGATGAGCCCTTCGACATTTTCGCACGCAGAGTGTGCGTCTGACAACCCGCGACTTGAAGTTTGAAGTCCAATGGAGAGCCCAGCCGTGCAGATCACTCCAGAATCATTCCAGAACTTCCTAATTATAATATTAGATATTTTATTGAAGATATTTATGATTTTGGAAGTGATTTCCTATTTAGAACTCTTACCTTCTTAGAATTAGGATTTTGTGCACCTTGTGCTTAGTATAAATAGAGCCGCTTGGCTTCATTGTAAAGGTGTGTAAGGAGGACGGCAGTAGCCTCTTTTAGTCCTTTTTTCTCTGATTTTAATTGCATTTCTCCTGTAGACGATAGGAATTTTATATACAAAAATATTTTCCCTATTTCTCTACTTTTCTTGTCTTTTCGTCAATTAAACCTTCTTGTTCCCGGTAAAGGCAGCCGGTTATGATTCTAAGTTATTTGTGAGACCAAAATAATTTTATTAATCTTTGATTCTGTATTTAATTGATTTCGCACTTCATCTCATGTATTTTCTATTTGAGTTCGGAATTGATCATCTTGGACTTGAATAGTTAACGCTACTGTTATTTCCTTTGGTTGTGGATTATTGGCCAAAGGGATCGAAGTAGACTCCTATGCAATTGCAAGCGATTGTGAATGGTAGGGGGTGAGGTTAATCAGGACTAGTCCCGACTGACGCTCGTGGAAACTAGCCTGGAGTTGTCTTCCCTTATTCGACCATCTGTCAGTTCGGTAAACCCTTTAAACAGCAAGGTCCTGGATTGGTAAGGCATCACTGGTAGCCTTTAAACCTACGTACATTAGCCCTGGGGTGATGTTGATAAATGAGGGAAGATAGGAGTTAGGAGGTCTCTTGATTTTATAGCAACTCTGTAGATCGGAGATGAATATCTTTGCGTCGATGATCGAATACTTATGAATCATAACTTTGCTTGTGCCTTTACTAAAAAACCTTTTAATTATATGTTTGTTTCTTGCTGCCGGAATCGCGTCTTGACCAAGGATACTTTCGTCCTTGGCCAAGACAGCTCTCTGATTCTGCGTCTTGATCATAGGTACTTTTGCCCTTGGTCAAGATATTTATCTGTTTTATTTATTTTCTAAGTTTTTAGTTTTAAAACCCCCCCTCATGTGTAGAAGTGTTTAAATCTGTCTTTTATCTTGTGTTGAGTCTAACCATTCTCTGTGGATCGATCCTCTTACCACACTATCTACAAGCTTTTGCAAGTATTGATAAATTGAACTTATAAATTTTATCTTTGATGGACTGGCGACAACCCATCAGGCCTATTCTTATCCAATCAAACTAGGAATAGTTGTTGGAAGTTGGTAAGATATCCCGCTTCGGTTTCTGCAAAAGCTGCAGCTTGAATTTGAAGAGGTTGGTGCAGCAGGTGCGAGTTGATCAAGGTGAAGCAATGGGTATGTGCTGCCACGCATAGGATTCTCACGGGCCAAGTGCCACACGTCATCCTCTTATAGGGGATTTCTAACGGTAATAAAGTATCAATAGGCTATACAATGCCCTTTTTGCCTTCATTCCCATCTTTACCTTCTCTTCTTTTGCAGTTAAATTTTTTTTCGTACCTCTGTTGTTGTTCTTCAGGAATCTCTGCATTCCAGTGTACAACTGCTTTCCAATCAAGTTCCTGTCTCCCTTCAGTTTTGTTCTCGCTAGGTATTCACCAATAACCACTCTTATTACCGTTTTACTATGTTAGTGTCTTTTCTATCATCTTTAGACACTATGTATCGTGGCAAACCCCAAGACAAACCCACAAGGCAGGATGAGACCGAAATAGATAGAACACCGCTCACTAATGAGGGTAAATTGTGGGAAGAGTTAACTGCTTTCAATGCTTCCTTCCCCAAACAGTACACTGTTCAATTAGCCTCTAGGGAGGTTAGGCTAAATAGTGTTTTGAGGGGCAACAGGAGGGTGTTGTATACTAGGATTTTTTTAATACGGTTTCCGTTTACCCCTTCATTCCATGGTGTTCAAATTGTTGAACTGGTACAATTTGAATCTGGCTCAAACTACGCCAAACTCCTGGTCTGGGATTTATGCCTTCATCCAGATTTGTGAACTTAATGGTATCCTTGATAGTGTGTGTTTTATGAATATTTTTCTCCTTATTTCTAGTCCTATTTTGAGCATGATACTGCTAATTTGCCCTTGTTTCCATCTTTTTTGCAGATCTGGGTTAGAAGGGAGAAAGTTGGAGAAGCATGCATTTTCTGGATAGTTTTTCATTGGATCATAAAGCGTCAAGACCAGCGTCGAGGCCAACATACTTTCATGTCATCTAACCCTAAACCTATCTATCGTCTAGACCTTGTTGTCACACGACCAAGCCAGCTTTAGTCTGACACAAAAGGAGAAAGATCCGCACGGGATTCCTTGCAAGATTCCTTTCCATTCCAGAACATTCTAGCATATTCCCTTTTAGGACCAAGGACGCTCCTCCGCGTCTTTATACCTCCCTTAGCTAGATTTTGTCTTTTTCCTGGGTTGTTAGGATATTTACTCCTTAGTTTTCTAGGGTTTTGCACAGACAGTGACACACAGAGAGAGAATCATCATCTCTAAATTTTCTTACATCGTCTCTTACATTGGGATTTTTCCCAAATAGTTTTCCTCCATTGTAGCGCCTGCAACTTTTGTAACAACCGGAGTTTTAAGCTCCGGGCGGTATTAATTAAGGATTTTCTTTCTTTCACTTCTCTCCCTTTTCTTTATGCTATTTATTAGATCTGTTATTTTTTTTTATTGTTAGCATGAGTAGCTAAACTCATCCTTCTTAGCAAAGGGTATTTCGAAGGTTGCAAAAGGGTAGTTAAGAGGCTAAATCGTTCTTCATAAACTCTTATTGTTGTATTTGCTTATTTATCGGTTTATTGTCATTTCATTTGAATTTTATTGGAAGCTTGATCAACTACTAGTCGATTTCCTTTGAATGTCGTCGTTCTTGCAGTAATAACTAACGTGAGGTTGTAGGATAGAAGTAGGCATCTAGATCAGAGTCATCAGGTCGTACTTGTCCAATCTCACTAGGGAAAGCGACCAACTAGGGTAGAGCCTCGAACGTACTGAGTGTCTCCCCCTAGACATGTCCTTCCTCTTCTTGATGGCCCTCTGAGTATTGTCTTCATAAACGTACCTTGGAGGATGGCAGAGCGTCAAGGTTACCCCATAAATGTACCTTGGGGTAGCTTCTCCTACGAAGGAAAGTAGGGGGCCTAAACGTACCTGGCCCCTATAGCACGTCTATGACCTAGGAGTAGAATATTCCTACGCCGATGATTGACTAGGCCTGGCTGCAACCTGAGAATGACCTTCTACTAAGAATCTCTCTCATTAGACTTTATATCTTTATTATTCCATTTTTATCATTTACTTTTCTGACATCTTTTATTATTCTGTCTTTATTTTTGTTCCCTTTTAGTTCAATCAACCAATCAAACTCCCCCATTGTGTTACTATTTTCGGTCTGTTTATCTTTATCATACATCTAAAGTAAGTGTCTACCCCTAGTCCCTGAGTTCGACCCTTTTACCATTATACGCAAATTATTTGTGCATTTAGGCATTAGGTTTTCTTTATTATATTTGACCGTGTTTCGACAGGCACGTCAAATTTTAGCGCCGTTGCCGGGGACTAGCTACTGATTTCTTTCTTTTGTGTGTATGACCAGGAGATCTACACCGAATCTACTAACCCTCGATCACGAGCTTACTAGGACAGAAAGAAGACTTCGAAGACAGGCCAGAGGACCATCTATAGACCATAGAGAAGTACCTTCCCCTGTCCTCGAAAGAAATCTCTCCGACCTGGATAATCTCAGAAATCTCTTTCACTAAGACCTCGACACAGCAGAGCTCGTCTACCCTGAGATACCCATCATGGCAGATCTACCGCCACTAGGGTAAGCTACCCCGAATAATCAAACCATTGAAGACCTCAATGCTGCTCCTTAGTCACCAAGTAGTTGCATTGTTTGGCTGGTTGTTCAGCATGATTGGATGCTCAAGTCTGCCGCCATGCATCATCTCCCTACCTTCCAAGAAATTACCAAGAAGAATCCACATCGCCACCTTCAACAACTACACTACATATGCAAGGCCATGAAACCAACCAATGTCAACATCGAACAGGCCAAGTTGCGAGCCTTCATGTGGTCCCTCAAGGACGTTGCCAATGATTGGTTCCATGACCTCCCTCATAGATCCATCACTTCCTGGGTTGAGATGTCTAAGGCTTTCACAGACAAGTATTACCCAGCGTCTATGGCTAGCGTCACTCGTAAGCAATTAATGTCTATTGTTCAGAAGGAAGAAGAGAACCTTGCCCAGTATTATAAACGCTTCAAAAAGATATAGACTTTGTGTCCTTCACACAACCTCACTAATCATGCACTTATCCAATATTTTTATGAGGGATTAAAGGCAGCTGACAAAGCCTTGCTGGATGCCGCAAGTGGCGGTTCTCTTTGTGCTCTCACACCGGCTGCTGCTAAAGCCACCATTGAGTTGATGGCAAAGAATATTGCCCCTTTTAGTAGAGCCTCCAACAACCAAGATGTCCGTGTAGCTGCTATGGAAAACCAGCTCACAACTATCACGAGCATGCTTCGGAATATGGCAGCAGGACAACCTGTCTAGGTCAAGGCCTGCCAGATTTTTAATTTTATGGATCACACCACGGATGCTTGTCCCCATATTCCTGATGAGATCCACGTAAATGTTGTGGGTAACTACAACTCTACTCCATATGGCCAGAATTACAATCAAGGGTGGAAACATCCTAATTTCAGCTGGGCCAATAACCCACAGGCATCTGGGCCTAGTCAGCCACCACAGTATAATCAATATACAAACCAATCTCATCCTCAGCCACCTCTCAACTTACAGCACTTCAAGCCCAGGCCTAACAGCTACCCCACCAACTAGCAGTACCAATATCAAGCCCACCAGGGGCAGTCTTCTCCTTCTAATCTGCCGATTGATGAGGCAGCTAAGTATGGGGCCATCATTATGGACTTACAAAAAAAAATGAGTGTTTTGATTGTGGATATGAAAGAACTGAAGAATAGGGGATGACTTCCTGGACAGACATAAGCCAACCCAAAGCACAAAGCACGAAGTGTGTACTATGACACTCCGAAGCGGTCACCTATTGCCCACACTTGTGCATCCAGGCCTCAACATCGAGACCAAGGAACCTGAGCCCAAACTAGAGGATGTTCAAGTAGAAATAGAAAATGAGAAGCGTTTCCACACTCCCAAGGGCTCTCCAAAGAAAGGTGACGAACCACTAGAGTTTACACAGAAGTGCATCCATAAGATTCTAGAACTACCCTTTCC
Source organism: Viola pubescens var. scabriuscula (assembly GCA_002752925.1). Lineage (NCBI taxonomy): Eukaryota > Viridiplantae > Streptophyta > Magnoliopsida > Malpighiales > Violaceae > Viola > Viola pubescens. The sequence goes on from NBIL01018502.1 coordinate 8,029, forward strand.
CCAAAGACTAGTCAAGTCCAAAAAGGATAAGGAAGACCGTGAGATTTTTGAGATGTTTAGTAAAGTGGTCGTTAACATCCCTTTGATGCAGACTATCAAGAATGTTCCTCGTTATGCTAAGTTTTTGAAATCGTTGTGTACTAACAAGTGTAAAATGGTGGGAGTGAACAAGATAAATGTGGGGGCTAACGTTTTTGCCATTATTCAGAGAAAAATTCCTCCCAAGTGCAAGGACCAAGGCATGTTTATTATCCCTTGTAAGATTGGTACTATTGACATTGGTAAGGCTATGTGCGATTTGGGTACCGGTAACAACATCATGCCCTTGACGATATACAACAGCCTAGGCCTAGGTCCCCTCAAGCACACTCACCTCGTCATCCAGCTAGCTGACTGTTCTGTTATCTTTCCTGAGGGTATTATCGAGGATGTACTGGTCTAAGTTGGAGATATTCTATTCCTAGTAGACTTCTATGTAATCGCCATGGAGGATGAAGGATCCACCAAGCCCTCAGACGTACTTCTTGGGAGACCCTTCCTTGCCACTGCCAGGGCCAAGATAGACGTCCATGACGCCTCTGTCTCTCTTGAGATTGATGGAGAAATCATCAAGTTTAACATGGTTGAAGCCATACGTTATCCTTCTGAATTTTCCAGTGTTAATTATGTTGATATAATTGATCCCTTTGTTAATGATTCACTGACTTATATTCTATTGAACCTTTACAGCTTGTCCTAGACGGGAGCATCACACTAGCCGTGTTGGACATCTTGGCCTCGACGCTTGCACCAGAGTTGAATGCAGTCGTTGCTGCTTTGGAAGAACACTCTATTGTCACTTCTTCTCCTTCTGATTTTTTTCCTTATCATGATGATCACACTAAGCTTCCCCCATCTATTGTGCAGGCACCCAATCTTGAATTGAAAGCTTTACCCACGCATCTCAATTACGCCTACCTTGGCGCCGATGACTCACTTCCAGTAATCATTTCCAACAAGTTAGATGAACCAGAGTAAGTCAAGTTGGTCTCCTTGCTTAAAGAGCTCAAACAGGCAATTGGATGGACCATCGCTGATATCAAGGGCTTGTCACCAGCCCTATGCACTCACCGTATCCATCTTGAGGATGCCAGCAAGATTGTCCGACAGCCACAACACCAACTGAACCCTCCTATAATGGATGTGGTGAAGAAGGAGGTTCTAAAGTTGTTAGATGCAGGAGTCATCTATCCTATCTCGGACAGCCCATGGGTGAGCCCTATCCAGGTCATGCCTAAGAAGACCGGTATCACCATTACCACTGGGCAGGACAGTGAACTGATCCCTACTTGGATCCAGAATGGTTGGCGAGTATGTAATGACTAGTGTCGCTTGAACGCAACCACGAGGAAGGACCATTTCCCTCTTTCATTTATTGATCAGATGTTAGAATGCCTCGAGGGCAAGACGCACAACTACTGCTTGGATGGTTATTCTAGGTTCCACCAAATTCCAGTAGCCCTTGAAGATCAAGAGAAAACCACCTTCACCTACCCCTTCGGCACCTTTACATACCGTAGGATGCCATTCGGCCTCTATAATGCCCCCACTACCTTCCAACGCTGTATGGTAAGCATATTCTTAGAATTTGTTGAGGATGGTATTGAAGTGTTTATGGACGATTTTACAGTCTATGACGATTCTTTTCCTGAATGTTTGTCCAACTTAAGAAAAGTTTTACAACGCTGTATTGAGACCAACCTTGTGCTGAATTTTGAGAAGTGTCATTTTATGGTAGACCGAGGTCTCATCTTAGGCCATATTGTCTCTAGCAAGGACATTGAAGTGGATAGAGCGAAAATTGAAGTGATTGAATCCTTACCCTATCCCACTTGTGTTCGTGATGTGCATTCATTTCTAGGCCATGCTGAGTTCTATAGGTGGTTCATCAAAGATTTTTCCAAGATCACCCAGCCCATGTGCAGATTGCTCCAGAAAGACGTGGATTTCATATTTGATGATGGTTGCTAGGCCTCATTTAACACTCTCAAGGAGAAGCTTACTTTTGCCCCCATCATTCGAGCCCCCGACTGGACGCTTCCTTTCGAAATCATGTGTGACACAAGCAACACTACCCATGGTGCTGTCTTGGACCAAGAGACATAAGTCATCTACTATACCTTGAAGTTATTGGATCCGGCCAAACAAAACTACACAACGACCAAGAAGGAGCTTCTGGTTGTTGTCTATGCCCTGGATAAATTCCGTCAGTACCTTTTAGGCACTCATGTCATTGTCTATTCCGACCACACAGCCCTTAGGTGCTTATTGAAAAAGGCCGACGCCAATCCCCGCCTCATTCGGTGGATCATATTACTTCAAGAGTTTGACATCTTGATTAAGGATAAGAAGGGGACAGAGAATTCAGTTGTAGACCACTTAAGCAGACTACAAACCCAAGAGGATGATTCACAAGTGCCCATCCGTGATACCTTTCCGGATGAGCATATTTGTCTTGCCTAAGTTGTCCACTTCCTTTGGGTTTCTGATATAGCTAACTTTTATGCCACCAGTTCTTTTCCTGTAGATGCCACAACTTCTAAACGTTACCAAATCAGAAAGCAAGCTAAGTACTATGTTTGGGACAGTCCCTACCTTTGGAAGCATTGCTCGGACCAAATTATTAGGCGGTGTGTGACCTTAGACGAAGTGCCCTCTATCCTTAAATTTTGTCATTCATCAACGGAAGGAGGACATTTCGTGGCCAAGAAGACTGCCTTGAAGGTTCTGGAAGCGGGTCTCTACTAGCCATCGGTGTTCAAGGATAGTTATATATTCTGCGCAGCTTGCTCTCATTGTCAAGCAACTGGTAACATAGGCACACGAAACCAGATGCCCTTGACAGGTATCATTTCTTATGAAATCTTTGACATCTAGGGTATTGATTTCATGGGTCCCTTCCCAAGCTCATTTGGTAATATCTATATCCTTCTTGTTGTCAATTACATTTCTAAGTGGATCGAGGCCAAGGCAACCAAAACTGATGACTCCAAAGTTGTTGTAGACTTTTTGCGTGCTAATATTTTTAACAGGTTTGGGACACCACGTGCCCTCATCGGTGATCACGGCATACACTTATGCAATCGTATCGTCTCTTCCCTCCTCAACAAGTATGGAGTGACTCATCGTGTCTCTACGGTGTATCACCCGCAAACCAACGGACAAGCTGAGGTGTCAAACCAAGAAATCAAATCTATCCTAGAGAAAACGGTAAACCAATCCCACAAGGACTGGAGTTTGAAGCTGGATGATGCTGATATGATCTTGGTATCATATTAGAAGAAGGAACGCCAATAAGCTTCGCCGGATCTAGTCTTCTTTAGGCGGAAGGTGTTTTCGGATAGTTTGATGGATAATGGACGAATTGTTGATAGGGAGAAGTAGACAACATGCAGCGGATGAG
>NBIL01018553.1:0-11164 GCA_002752925.1 Viola pubescens var. scabriuscula
TTAGACAAATCTAAGAACACTTCTAACAAGCTAAGAAAGCTCTCTCATTTGTTCTTCACTCAAATCATCATTTACAAAATCTTTTGATCAAGCTTTTCGACGCAAGTGCTCTTAACGGATTTCCATCTTGGTTGCGTCAATCTTGTGAGTTTGAATAGCTTTCTTCTTGAGGTTAATTGTGCATTTATTGGTGTTGATATTAAATCATATATCTATCTTTGTGTACACCATTTCTTTGTTGCAATTTTATTTATTCATCTTGTGAAGGTTTGAAAAGTGTACCTAACACTTTTGGGTTATTGGGTAGAGTTCTTGTCCCATTGTAAAAGAACTAGGCTGGTGCATTCCTTACCTTGAAAGAGGATTGTGTAAAGGTTGTGGTTGAGCCCGGAAAACCAAGAGTGTAAGATTGTGAGCTGAACCCGTAAAAGCTCTAGTTAATAGCAAAAGGTTTTGCATTAGAAAATCCTAAGAGTGAAGCTCTTAGGTAGTGGAGTGACAATTCGGATTGTGAATTGGAACCACTATAAATCTCGTGTTTTGCTACTCTCCTTACTCTCTGTGTGCAATATTTTTAATTGCCTATTCACCTCCCCTCTAGGCCTATTTATTGGTTTATCACAATCATTATCTTGATATGTACCCCTTCAAGTAGCTACATGTATAATGCATCATTTGTACAGTATATCGGGAAATTATCCGGTATAGGGACAAGTAACGGTAACAGTTGGCCATACCCGAGCAACACCCCCCTCTTATTTCCTTAAAAGGAAAGAGGCAATAGAAGCAAGCATACACGCGTACAAAAACGTTGTTGCCACCAGTTGCCAACTGCCAACCTTATCCATAGTTTTTCCCCTCACTATTCATGATCATGCATACTGACTTGATCGTCGGAACTTCTACGTCGGAGACCCCCTCCGGCGCTTTGCAGGTTGTCTATGAGCGGCAAGGCTGTCCACATCAGCACAACAGATCGCAAATCTATCATCACCCCGGTTCTAGGGTTATCAATGTAATTTTAGTTTTTTGGTCACGTCGGTTGTCATCTCTCTTTGTTTCCGAGAGAAGATTAATTTCAAATCGTAGTAGTTTTGTTTGAGCTAATTGGCTGATTTGGTTCTCCTTGTACCTTAAAACTCAAATCAATGTACAAGAATTGCTTGTGTTATGGCACTGTCAAGATCTTCATGCAGAGGAATTAAACCCAAAAGTACATTTCTGTTCTTACCTTTTGGGTTTGGACAGTTAGCTAGGTGTATCTTGTCTTAGTTCCACGAGGGTTGGAGAATAGATCACGTGACGTCCCCTAACTCCTCCTGCCCTTCTCTTCTCCTCCTCCTATACTTTAATTTTTCATGTTAATTTGAATCTGTCCTTAATTTCATTGGATTATAACTAACTAATTATATTTATACGAAATTAGATCACCGGTTACTAAAATGAAGTAATTCGGATAAAAAAATTCATACAGAAAAGAGCCAACGAATTAATTGTTATTCTTAAACATTCAAGACTTCAAGTCAATCACCCACACCTGTCACACGAGCTGGTGCTACACTATATATCATCACTTGTTACGATCTAATAATCATGATTAGCTTGATGATGATAGATGAGGATGATGATGAGATGTTGGTGAGGGCGCGTCATTCTCACGCGTTGACATGGGCTGGGTTGGGCTGGACTTTTTGTGTGTTCTTTTTCTTTTCTCTCTTTTCATGGGTTTTTCATTTCATCATCTCCCGCGAACAAAATTAGCCACACACAATTTCTTTTTCTTTTTTTCTGTGGGAATTCAACGTCATATATACCAATCATTTATAGTTTCTAGCATGAAAAGTGAATTTTGGTTCATTTGATGAATTCAAGATTCTCATGAGCTGGAAGAACCAATTCACCCTTTTCTTTCGCTGCTTTTGCATCCTTCTACATGCGCCCGTAATTAATCACACAGTTGGACAGCTGAAATACGTATAATTTCCAATTAATATATTGGTCATGCTCGTCACACATTATTTCCCCTTGAAGTAAATTTATTTTCCATTAATAAATAAAATTGATTTAAATGTTTTTTGATAAACATTTCAATAAATTGATCATCACCGATACGTTAAATATGATTGGGGTTACATAAGACTAATCTCTTATTTTGGATGTGCAATTATTTAATTGGTTAGTTTTTTCCTTCCCAAATTTAAATTTTTATTATCTCACCTTATATAATTATATATTCTTTGAGTAATCTAATTAGACATGTCAATATGGAACATGATAAGCATGTAGCATATAATTCCAACGTTATGGATTTCACTTTATGTAAAGAATGTTAATTAGGTTTTTTCCCATGAGATATAAAACTAAATCTGTAGTTAAACGGAGGTATATCATGAGTTCGATTATTTGTATTGTAATGATATATAAAAAAAACTCTTATACCTTTCGATCCGTAGGTATGATTACAAAATTTTAAGGAATAAATTACTCTTAACTCAATTACATGTATTATTAATCTAAGAATCTTAACTAGAAAAGAATCATACATATGCTCTATGATCCTATGATACGTAAGGTAAGTAGAAAGGTAACTAGAAGTGAGATCTCGTAAGGTAAGTTTGTAGAAAGGTAAGTGTGTATATATTGTACGAGATAAAATCTCCTCAATCTAGACTACTGGCTTGTCTATGATCTTAATCGGGGTACCTTTCGGTACTTTTCCAAATAAAAATTGCCTTATATTTCAATATAACATATGGAAAGGATAAACTTTAAATAATTATTGTCATATCAGTTAATAGTTAATATGGGTTAATTTTTTAAATAGAAAAGTATCGAGTAGTAAGTACCTTAGGATGTACTTAAGTTTTTTCCCTTCAACAAGTGATTATTACTTAATAGTTAAAGAATAAATGAAAAGGAAATTGTAATTAAAAGTCCATGAGTGTGAGAAAAATAAAAAAACATACTAAATAATTATTTTATATATAATTAATGAACAAATTGATATTGTTTGAGTCACATCTATTTATACCAGATTAGCTGACCGATTTCTATATATATAGAATTTGAATAGTTGAATGTGAAATCATTCATCAACTGATTTCTATTATCCGTTGTTAATAAATTCTTATAATTTAAGGAATGAAAACAACACTTCCCTCTTCTTCTTTTTAACTAAATAAGAAAAATATGAATATCATTCTTATTTAAAAAAAAATCGAACATTGATGCATGAAAATTAGTCCCAATCACCAAAGGAACAGACATATATTTGGCACGAAACAGCAGTTGCTATCCATCCTTTTATTATTATTACCAAAGAATCTGCCCACCTTACTTACTTCCTTACTTTCCACTGACCAATATATGCCCCAGTCGTGGCGGCAGGCAGCTGCTGTTCAGTCCCACTCCATCCATTTTTTTATTTTATTTTTTTAAAATAATTATTCTTATTTCTTTTTTAAAATTTTAAAAAAAAAACTTTCCCTTAATTAATTTTTTAATTGTCTGTTGCAATTATTGAATTTCTTCTATAAAATCCCCCTCCTACAGATTATTTATGATCAGTATATCTCCTTTCCTTTTTTCCTCAATTACAAAACCAAAAAATCGGAAAAACCCATAAGCAAGAAAATGTAATACAGGAGCAAAATCTTCCCTACTTTCCCTCTCTTTCCTTCTGTGCAATTTCTTTTTTCTCCTACTCCACAAGCAAACCCTTTCCCTCTTTAAATATCAATCTTCTATTAATCATTTWAACCCATTTTCATTCTCCTCCTCCATCGCCGCCGCCGCCAAAATTTAAAGCCATGTCTTCCTTCCAATTTGATTCTCTCAAGGCTGAGAAAGCCGACGCCATTAGAAGATTTAACCGGAAAAAGAACTTCACCTCCTTTATCCAATTAGTCGGAGCTTTCTCTCTATTTTTTTACTCCTTCATCATCATCATCAAATTCCTCTCACCCATCACACTAACAATCACTCCCCAACAATTTTACCCTTTTGTCCTCGTCAACACCATCATGTTCCTCATCTACCAGTCCTCCACCAGTAAAACCCCAGAAAACAACCAAAACGCCGCCGCCGCCGCCGCCGCGTCTCAACCCGACCTTTACGACGAGTACGTCTCCTTCTCCTCCTTCTCCTATCGACCAGAAACCACCACAACTACTTGTGATGGAGACGGACTGCAGCTTTCAGACCTGTCTCCTGTGGGACCGGAGGAGAAGATCCCGACATCATCATCGTCATCGGATCAACAGGAGGATGACACATGTAAGGATCTTATAGTTTCGGATAATGTTGTTGATTTTTCTGAGAATCATTGTGCTAATTCTGTTCGAGATGTGGTGGTGGTGGATAATTATGATGATGCCGTGAAATCGGACGGGAGGCGTCTGAGGCGGTCGTGGTCAGAGAAGGGTTGCGGCGGGAGGGGCGGTGGTGTGAAGGTGCTGCGGCGGTCGGAGACGGGGAATGGGAGGGAGGTGGTGGCGTGCTCGGCGGTCAATGGAGGGAGGAAGTCGGTGCAGGAGATGGATAATGAAGAGTTCAGGATGGCAATTGAGAGGTTTATTGCTAGCAAGAAGAAGATTTTGAGGGATGAGAATACTGCTCTGTTGACTGCTGTGGAAGAGAAGGATCGTTATTAATTTAATTACTTAATTAAGTAAGTTTAAGTTAAAAAATAAGAGTACAAAATTTAGTTTTTTTAATTAGGAGTTTATTAATTATTAGGGAAGTGATGAAACCTATCTCGTTTTTATGATGATGATAGTTTAATAATTTCTTTTCCTTTGGGTTCTTTTTTCTTTCTGTTTAACAATGTACAGGCACGAATCTTACTTCAAGAATCAAGAGAGGTGCTGAATTTTAAGAAATATTTTGTTGGTATTTTGAGTGTTTTACTATTCTTTATTTATTTATTTATTTATTTTTCATATTTTTCACATAAATAGGAACTATAAGTACGACTCTCGAATAAAAAATTCTTTTTTAATCTTTTTAGGTATTATTTCTACCTCTTTTAAATAAAAAGATTAAAATTTTCTTATTCTAGAATCCCTCAAATAAAATCGTTACCTTAAAAATAAATTGTAATTGAGTAATTACTTCTTTTTCTCTTTTTGGCACTTCCTAATTTAAAATTGCATTCCTTTCCTTTTCTTTTCTTTTCTTTTTTCCCTTTTCCCTTCCCTTTCAAGGTTTTTCTTTTTCATTTTTGAGTAAAGTAAGGGGTAAAGACTTAAAACTTTAAAAGAGAGACAAGGGCATTTATATACTTTTGGAGAGTTGAGATTTGGAATTCGCACTGTCACTGATTGACAATGGTGTCTGTTTACTGTTTACAACCACACACAACAACAAAAAAAATAAATCCACTTACTGTATATCGTTTCCAAACAGTTTATTTTTTATGTGAATGAGATGTTTATTTATATATTGTGTGCGTCGTCGGGTGTATCTAATAATTTTTTTTATAGTGTTTATGGTTGTTGTGTTGTGTTTTAAAAAAATGCAAGAAAATCGTTATTTTGTGGAATGGTAGGTTCTTTCTAATGTGGCAGAGCAGCTGGCCCTTATCCACTATTCCACTTGTGGCAATTTTGCAATGGAAGTGAATTTATTAATCCCCAAATTATCAATTCATCAATTACGAGTATATTAGCACCACATTTTCCCCCAATAATGCAAATTGATCAAACTCGATTATTTTGGTTGGAGTTTTATGAACATGTTCTGTCCGTACAATAGATACTACTAACCCGGGGTCCACCGCTTGAATACAGACAATGCTACAAGAATGCTGCGGTAAACAGTCAAATTAAGAAAGAAAAAGAGGTGGAACCTATGAGTATTTTATATATATATGAAGTGGGTTCCGATTTTTTGGTTTGTTTTTAATTTTTTTGAGATGGAGAACCGGACTAAATCGTTTATTTTCGGTTTGGTCTGATTCTCCACTTTATGATTTTAAAAAAAAAAAACGGATTGAATTGGATTGAACCGACGGTCACAGTTCAATTCCTGGTTCAGTCCGGTTTTTATACTCGTTTTGTCCTTAAAAAATGACTCTTAAGTTATTTTTTTCTTGTCCTTGAATAATTGTCACTTTTAACATTTTTAATGTATTGGGAAATAAAAATTAATGATGATTGACTATATTTACTAGAGATATTAAGAGTAATTGGTTAAACATATATTGAAAATATGAATCAATAACCGAAACTGGCACAAACTGGACCGTTAAATTCAATATCGAACTGAACTATTTGGAAACGGTTCAGTTCGGTTCTTCAATTTCTGGACCCGTAATTTTCGGTTCAGTTTGATTTTTTCCAAAAAAATGGATCGAACCTGCTCGTGTATACCTCTATAATTTTCTTTCACTTTGCAAAATGGACTACAGTACCGTCTGGCTACCATTTGCAACACCAACTAATCTGGAATATGGAGTATTAGCATTATTTGATATCTAACCATACTTAATTGAAAAATAAAAAGGATATCTGAAAAGATAAAAAAATTTGATGTAATGTGATAATACATAATGGTACCTTAAGGGTACCATGGACTTTTCACTCCCAGGAGGGAGTAGGTGGCATCCACGTCAGTCGGTGTCTGCATCCATTGGAGGACAGAGTGCAGACACCTGTACCAATCGGGTATCGGCCTAAACGGTGCAAAGGCCCATCGGGAGCCTTCTAATTGGTACTAAACACCATAGCCGGCGGCGGTTCACAGTATCCAATCGGAAACAATACCCAATCGGCACGAGAAGCAGGTGAGTAGACTATGACCCGATCATCCATTATCAATATTATATTAAAGGCTATCAGTAAAGGGTAAAGCAATCGGCACGATGAGTAAGATCATGAAGGACACGTGTCCCGATACCCTAGATCTATCCAAGTGACACGTGTCCCCAAGATTTAGAGGGCGAGGCCTATAAATACACCCCTCTACTTCTTCTTTGCTTAAGCATACACACATACTATGACTCTGCCTAAGCTTTGCCTTACAACCAGTAGACATTTATTCTCCCCACATCAGTTACTAACTTTATCGTCGGAGTCTCTATGCCGGAAACCACCTCCGGCGCTTTGCAGGTACCCTGAGCAAGATCTGACCGGTCCCACATCCCAAGCTAGTTACTTAAACGCCCTCACCCCGGATCGTAGATTATCATTTGGTGCTTTCATTGAGTGCTTTAGATTACTTGAGTGAGAAGACCTCGAGACCTAAAGACTCCATATTTAATTTCTTATCTTCGACCGGAGGTTAAGATGGCATCTGACTTTCAACCGATCTTGCCAGGCGACGGCTCCAGCCCGTCCGCCGGAGGAATTCCTGCTTTGATAGCTATGAAAACTCCCTCTGGACCAAGCTTTCCCTTGGTCAATCGCGCCTTGATCTTCCCTCAAAGCCTAGGGCCCAACATTTATACGTCCACGATAGGTGAACCGAGCCTGGTCAATACGAACCCGTCGCCGACGGATCCTCTTGTCGCCTTAAATGAGAGGTTAGACATGGTGATGCGTGATGGGTGTCGAGGCCATCAAAGATAAATTTATAAGTTCAACTTATCAAAACCTGCAGATAGTGATAAGAGGATTGATCCACAGAGAATGTTTAGTCTCAACGCAAGATAAAAGACCAGATTTAAATACCTCTACTCATGAGGGGGGTTTTAAAAAAAAAGAAAGAAAGAAAATCAAACAGATAAATATCTTGACCTAGGTCGAGAGTACCCTTGATCAAGACACAGAATCAGAGAGCTGTCTTGGCCAAGGACGAGAGTATCCTTGGTCAAGACACGATTCCGGCAGCTAGAGCAAACATAAAATAAAAAAGGATGTCCCTGGTAAAGGCGCAAGCAAAGTTATGATTCACAAGTTTTCGATCATCGACGCAAAAATATCCATCTCCTATCTACAGAGTTGCTATAGGATTGAGAACCACCCAATCCTTGGCTTCCCTCCTGTATCAACATCACCCTAGGGCTAGTGCGCGTAGGATTAAGGGTTACCAGTGATGCCTTACCAATCCAGCACCTTGCTGGTTAAAGGGTTTATCGGACTGGTAGATAATCGAATAGGGGAAGACAACTCCAGACTAGTTTCCCCAGCGTCAGTTGGGTCTGGTTCTGATTAACCTTTCCCCCTACCGTTCACAATCGCTTGCAATTACGTAGGAGTCTACTTCGATCCCTTTGGCCGATAATCCATAACTAAAGGAAATAATAGTAGTGTTTATCTAGAAAAACACATAAGATGAAGCACGAGATCAATTAAATGCAGAATCAAAGATTAATAAAATTATTTTGGTCTCACAAATAACTTAAAATCATAACCGGCTGCCCTTACTAGGAACAAGAAAGATTAATTAACGAAAAACAAGAAAAGTAGAGAAATAGAGAAAATGATTTTTAATATAAAATTCCTATTGTCTTCAAGAATGAAGACGACCGGGAAAACACAATCATAACTAGAAGAAGAAAGGCTGCTGCCGTGTATATATTGATGTGAGTGATTATCATACAATGGAACCAAGTGGTTCTATTTATACTAAACACTAGGCATACAAAATCCTAATTCTAAGAAGGTAAGAGTTATATTTAGGAAACAATCTTTCAAAACCTGAAATATATTCAATAAAATATCTAATAATCTCAATAAGAAGTTCTGGAATGTTTCTAGAATGATATGGAAGGTTTCCACACACTGGGCTCTCCATTGGACTTCAAACTTCAAGTTGCGGGCTGTCGGGCGCACACACTGCGCGCAAAAAAATCGGCATAGGTTTTCTGACGATCCGCTCATCGAAATGGCTTCAAATTTGGACCAGACCTAGCTAACATCTTGGGCTTTCCAGTCGTATCTTGATCTCAAAATTTGGACTTCTTCTTAGTCAAAAGATCCATTATGTTCTGCCCAGATCTGATTCTGCCTAGAATTTGACTCTATTTGGCTCTTTCTTGCTCAATTCCTCCCCAGCTCAGTTCTCTGCAATTGTTATGGAATTCAACTAGAATCAATAGAATTACCATTCAAAATTACATAAGAATAAGTGGTAAAACCACTACAAATTAGGCTCAATTAAATCCCCCACACTTAAACTATGCTTGCCCTCAAGCATAAAACAAAACATGCAAAAATGCAGACACAATGAAACCAGCAACTTATAATCGACTCAAGGAATCATCTCAACAAAGAAAACAAAAAGATGCTCAACTCATCAAATCCAACTGAGAATAACAAGGTCTGCTCATCTACTAAAAATATCTCACTCATCATAACGGGATCACAAACAGCTAAACTCTAGACTAAAAAAAATTAGTGGAGGAACACTATTCTTTCATAATATTTTCTGTCCAATAGGTTTGTCCAAGAGATGCAAGAGTTGTCGACCACAGGCAGTGCGCACACAGTAACAGAAAAATAAAACAAATAAGACAGAGTACTGCCAAGTCATGTCTGCAAAGAGATCTTTTATTTGCCTCCTTCGGAGCCTTAGAAGCTCTGTTTTTTTAATTTTTCTTTGTTTTGCTCACAGATTTCCTTTTTCTTTTCCAAAGCAGATTTTGTTCTTTTAGGGCATACCAACTCCCAGAACTTTCACTTTCTTGCTCTTCTCTCACAAAAAAAATAAAACAATTAAAGCTCAAGTAATGGACACCCCCAGCCTAGCTTGTTCGGCCCGGTAGTAAGGGATTAGCTAAATGCACTTCGGGGAGTTTCGCCTATAAAAGGGGTGATGGTGCCGAATCACCAATACCGTGCAACCCCGTTGGTTCCAGGTAGTGTCCACACAAACATGCAAGAGAATATAAAGACTCAACAGGCAGTGCAGAAATTAAAGGACAAACAACTCTTGCAACATGGACAAAAACAACTTCCTTGATCAAGAAAAAAATTCAATTTTCATTTATGTTCATCCAAAAACTAACTTAAGCTTTGAGTCAACTACTGTAAATCCTATCATGAGAAACAAGAGCTTCTTTCGTTGAGCATTTTACCTTGTTAAATAGAGATGAATCAAAATTATCAAGCATTAAATGCATTTTGAGAGTTGAGATAAACATCAAGAAGATCATGAGTGTGGTTTACATGCAAACATACAGACTTGTGCAAAAATCTAATCCTAAAAACACAAAAATCAAAAGAAAAATCATGCAAAAATGCAACACACAAATCCTCCCTCCACACTTATCGGACACATTGCCCTCAATGTGTAAGAGAAGAAAGAAAAGAAAGAAAAGACACAACCTGGGGCAAGGGCGTTAGCAAAAGTGGTGAAGAGAGCGGAGCTGGATTGGATTGGGGAAAGTAGAGTCAAACCGCTGGAAGAGATAGATCCCGATAGCCGCGTCTTCTATTGAGGTGGAAAGGCAACTTCAATTGTGGATTCAGGAAGGTGATGGTCTGGAGCAAGGAGTTCTGTAGAGAATCTGCCTCTGCTGATAGTTCTTGGCCTTAGCCAAGAATTACGAATCGCGTCGGTCACTTGGTCCAGACTCGCTTCCTGCATAAAAAAAAAAAACAAATTTTCTTACCCAACAGTTTGGTCAAGAGACTATTATAATTAGTTTTCATTACTTGTTCACCCTGCACAAGAGCAAATCGAAATCAGTAGTTCCAAGGAGAGCACGTGCTTTATTCAAAACAAAATAAAACAAAATAAAAACATGGGTAGAAGAGAAAAATTTAGCTTCTGTCTTGGTCAAGACTGAACCATTCCCCGACAACGGCGCCAAAATTTGATGGGTGTCGAGTCCATCAAAGATAAATTTATAAGTTCAACTTATCAAAACCTGCAGATAGTGATAAGAAGATCGATCCACAGAGAATGGTTAGTCTCAACGCAAGATAAAAGACCAGATTTAAATACTTCTACTCATGAGGGGGGTTTTAAAATTAAAAACAAAAAAATAAATCAAACAAAAAAATATCTTGACCAAGGTCGAGAGTACCCTTGATCGAGACACAAAATCAAAGAGCTGTCTTGGCCAAGGACGAGAGCAGTGGCGGAGCCACGTGGTGACCAGCGGGGGCGACGGCCCCCCCAAACTTTTTAATTTTTTTTTTAATATATATCATTAGTATATAAGTTGTAAAAAAAAAAAAATTGTACCTCTCCACACCAGCTCCAGCCCGTCCTCTTC
>NBIL01018573.1:0-12993 GCA_002752925.1 Viola pubescens var. scabriuscula
TTATGTCTCTTAACAGTATGAATGACCTCCGAGGTTACGAGAACACATTCCAACGCTTGCTTACCACTTATGAAACCATGTTGTTCGGACCCGACAACACTAGAATCACCCCTTTGATTCTGTTTGCCAAGATCTTGGCAATGATCTTGTACAGGCTACCCACTAAGGATATTGGGCGGAAGTCTTGGAGGTGCTCTGCAGAGGGAGTTTTCGGGATGAGGACCATAAAAGCTGCACCTGCACCGTTAGGGAGAGTCCCATGCGAGAAGAACTCTTGAACCAAGACGAGAATGTCAGGGTAGATAAATTCCCAAGCTTTCTTGATAAAACCAAAATTGAAACCGTCAGGACCCGGAGATTTTTCACCGCCACAATTCCACACTGCATTCTTAACTTCATCAAGGTCAGGAATTGTTTCTAAAGCGGCTGCGTCATCGGGTTTAAGCTTGGAAAAACCCAAATCAGGGATTAATGGCCGTTCCCAAACTTTTTTTTTGAAGAAGTTTTCAAAATAACGGGTTGCACCTTCCCTGACAATATCAGGATCAGTTTCCAAGCGATCATCTAAAATTAAACGATTTATGTTGTTTTTGCGATTGTATGGCTGGTTCGAATCTCAACGATTATCTAAAATTAGTTAAATGATTTATATTATTTTTGCGGTTGTATGGCTGATTCGAATCTCACTCTATTTAAAAAAAATAACACAATATAATAAATATCTAATTAAAAATTTAAAAGAGACTAACGAGTACGAATATTAAAATGACACAAATTAATATATAAGTGGTAAATTAAAATAAAATTAAGTGCAAATAAATATATCATTAACCCATTAATTAATTATGTACAAAGATTAAGAGAGAAAAACTATAGTGGGAAAAAAAAATAGAGGAGGTAAATGCGACCAGGACAAAAGACGCCCAACTTAAAACCCTAAGAACCGACCCGACTTTGACTCTTTCTTTTCAGTAGCAGAAGTGAGAGAAAGAGATAGAGAGAGAGAGGCACTGCCCGTATCCATTTCCATTCCAAGCCAAGCAAAGGTAACAACCCTTCCATCTCTATAACATCACTGCATACTCATTTCTTCTCACTTGTCAATCTGATGTGAATTCAACGCTATTAGCGACATCTACTTTGGCTTACTCATGAGATCTGTAAATGAATTGAAATGCTCTTTATGTGTAGAGAACTTTTAGTTTTAGAGCTGTGCTAGTTGGAGTTGTGCTTAATCCTACTCAACTGGGCTGCTAGTACTAGAAATGCGTTGTGATTATACTTTTCCAAGTAAATACACTTGTTGTCAGATCTGTGTACTCAGTAACGTGAAAGTATTTTGAGCAGATGATTTGTGTAAAGAATATTTTGGGTCAGCTTATAGTTTTAGGGGCTCACCCATTTGTAATAGCTTGCTTTAGGGTCAACTTGTTCTGTCTTGTTTGGTACTGGTGCTTATGCAAATGGAATTTGAACTTTAAATTTCTTTGGTATTTTATGACCATCGTTCTTTTGTTTGATTTTGGGAACTGACTTGTTGACTCGATCGTATTAAAATCTGTTTGCATCAAGGATGCGTTTATTTAAGTTTATCAAAATGTTTTGATGATGATAGTGGTTCAATAAAGCAAAATGACAATGCAACTAATTATTATGCGGATACAGTTGCCAAATTTTATGCAAGTGTATGGAATTTACATCACGATCTTTGTACTTCGGCTTTGTAGAGGTGTATAAACAAATAGCAGCATTCATAATATGAAAGAGTTAGGCAAGAGCCAAGAGGCTCACTTTGTTGTATGTCTGCAGATAGTTAGAAGCTTGCAGCCTGTCTGTGCCTTTTGCAGGAAGTAGTTTGGAAATGTTATGTTTAGGTTAGATGGTAAACCCTGATGTTGAGAAATGCTGTGGATTTCTTTTCTTCTTTTTCTTCATTAGTCATTTAATTGTTTCTCAATGGAGTAATTAGATTCGTAGCTTATGTATTAGTGTCCTGCATCTTTGTAGGGTGCTAGGGTCTACTGTTACTCAAGATGGCAGATCAAGAATCCGACAAGAACATTGAGATATGGAAAATCAAAAAGTTGATTAAGGCATTGGAGGCTGCAAGAGGTAATGGCACAAGCATGATATCTCTTATAATGCCTCCCCGTGATCAAATATCTCGGGTCACAAAGATGCTTGGTGATGAATTTGGAACGGCTTCAAACATTAAAAGTAGGGTCAATCGTCAGTCTGTCTTGGGTGCCATCACATCTGCACAGCAGAGGCTAAAGCTCTATAACAAAGTTCCACCCAATGGCCTGGTTCTTTATACTGGAACAATTGTTACTGATGATGGCAAGGAGAAGAAGGTTACGATAGATTTTGAGCCTTTCAAGCCAATAAATGCATCATTATACCTCTGCGACAACAAGTTCCACACAGAAGCATTGAATGAACTGCTAGAATCTGATGACAAGTTTGGTTTTATTGTCATGGATGGTAATGGCACCTTATTTGGGACATTAAGTGGAAACACGAGAGAGGTGCTTCACAAATTTACTGTTGATTTACCAAAGAAGCATGGTAGAGGAGGGCAGTCAGCTTTGCGGTTTGCTCGTCTTCGTATGGAAAAAAGGCACAATTATGTTAGGAAGACTGCAGAGCTTGCTACGCAGTTCTTCATCAACCCTGCTACAAGTCAGCCCAATGTTTCGGGGTTGATACTGGCTGGTTCTGCTGATTTCAAGACGGAGCTGAGCCAGTCTGATATGTTTGACCCCCGTTTGCAAGCCAAGATATTGAATGTAGTTGATGTTTCTTATGGAGGTGAAAATGGGTTTAACCAGGCTATTGAGTTGTCGGCAGAAATTTTGTCTAATGTGAAGTTCATTCAGGAAAAACGCTTGATTGGAAAGTACTTTGAGGAGATCAGCCAGGATACTGGGAAGTATGTGTTTGGTGTAGATGACACATTGAAGGCTCTTGAAATGGGTGCTGTTGAAACTCTCATTGTCTGGGAAAACCTAGACATTAATCGTTATGTGCTTAAGAACAGTGTTACAGGTGAAATTGTCATAAAGCACCTCAACAAGGAGCAAGAGGGTGATCAGGAAAACTTCAAAGACTCTGACACGGCTGCAGAGTTGGAGGTTCAGGAGAAAATGCCCTTGCTCGAGTGGTTTGCCAACGAGTACAAGCGTTTTGGCTGCACACTCGAATTTGTCACCAACAAATCTCAAGAGGGATCACAGTTTTGCAGAGGGTTTGGTGGAATTGGAGGCATCCTTCGTTACCAGCTTGACATGAGAACTTTTGATGAGTTATCTGATGGAGAAGTGTATGAGGATTCTGATTAGGGCATCCTTTCCTTGATGATATCCTCGGCGGGGCCTGTGGCAAGTTTGATGTGTCTTTTGTGACTGGTGGTCTGAGATTTCACACAATAATTTATGATTTTGCTGCATCCCTCATCTGTTATTTGCATGCGCTTCCATTAAATGTTTTACGTTGTTAACACAATGATGCTTGCTTTTCACATGTTTGTGGTTTCTTGGAAACGAGCAGCTATTGTCCTTTCAAGGCAGATCTTTACCATAGAACATAAGACTCTTTGGAAAAATGAAACTTCCATGTTTAGAGGCTCATTTTTTTGGCATCTTAGATTTGTCTGCTGATGTTATGGTTTTGCTGACATTGTCACCTACTGTGTTTCTATGTAGTCTTGCTATAGTCCCTGACCATCTAGCATAATTCACCCAAATCCATTTTAACTGGAGTAAATTTAAATATTTGGATCACACTTTTTAATCGGAGTAAATTTGAATATTTGGATCAACACTCAACTTTTTTTTTTTTTAGTGGGTGCAGCATGAGTTAAGTGATCTGAGAAGCACTAATTTCAATGAAATAAGGGAAATTTTATCTTGGTTTGCTAACTTAGAAGCTGGTAAGCTGAATGCTACTTTGAAACATTCTTACTAAGAAAATAAAAAAGGTACTCAAAAACTAATGACGACCATATCTTTAGTATTTACAATTTCGTTCAAAATAATATTTTTTTTAGAAATGGAGGTAGAAACGTTATAACATTTAAGTCAAAATTTCAAATATAAATTATATTAAATTTTAGTTTAAAAATGTAAGATGGTGTGTAATTGCTAAAATAGCACAAAAACTATCTATAAAATAATATGAAAGTTTAAGAATCCGGCTCCTCTAACGATGATTAAAATATGACCTATCATATTAGGTCAATCTCATCCATTCATTACATTAGAGAAGCCGAATCCAAAATTTAGGACTTGAAAAAATGTTATATGGAAGTGAAGTTGCGTGAATATCTTAAGTGAAAAATATCTTAAGTGAAGTTGCGTGAATATCTTAAGATTTACCATGGACATCTAAAATTAAAAAAATATAAAAACCGCATCATTTTCCAAAAGTAAAAAATAGTGGCCTAACATTAAAATGAAGAATTTTATTTTTCCTTTTAAAAAAATGTACATTGTACAAGAGAAATTCTTGGATCGTTGTACCAAAATAAAAGATAAATTATGTGCAAAATTCTATGTAATAGATTGTGTGTGGAATACTATGTAATAAGATAATGAATAAATCATATGCGGATTATTAAACTTGCAAAAAATGTTCTGAAAAAACTTTGGTATGCGATGTGTACAACTTAAAAATTACTACTCCCTCCGGACTCTTTTAATTGTCCTGTAGATATGCATCTCGAGAAGGCTGAATGATTTGTTTTTTGACCCCAAAAAATTCCGATTTTTTTCTCGGATGTACGTTAAGGATTAATATACATTCGAAAAAAAGCACGGAATTTTTTGGGGTCAAAAAGCGAGTCATCTGGCCTTTTCGAGACACATATCTACAGTACATGGGACAGTTAAAAGAGTCCGGAGGGAGTAATATTTACCATATCATTTATAATCATCGATATTTCAAAGGTCAAAAATAGTTGCCATAAATTTATAAATGAATTTTTTTTTTCATATAATTTATTAATTGTCTGCCTGATGTACCAAGAAAGAGAAATTCTTATGAATTAAAAGAAAGTTTTACATTTTGGGAAGCAAAACCCTAGAAAAAAAATTTAAACTTTGGTTTCAGTCCTACTAAACAAATCTCACGGATTTACCTTGAGGTCCTATCTCTAAAATAAAAGGATAATGATACTTATATAAAGATCTCCTGAGGATCTTCCAGCCGATGTGGTATTCTTGACCAACCTACTTATTCTTTGGCTGTCATTTACTTTTTTATTTAATTTAAAATTATTTTCCTTCAAAATATTTATAAAATAAGTTAATAAAATAGTTTTCCAGCAGGGACAAATCTGGTTTCATTTTAAAGATGAGTATAAAGATAATAAGTTGATATGGAAAGTATTATATGAATATGTTAGCATGAAATATACACTACAATAAAAATCTTTAAATTGTGGATGGGCCGGGCCACCCCCTGAATCGGCCCGTTTCAAAGGTAACTTTGATTTGCATGCATAGTTTTGTCAAAATGGATGTGCTTATAAATAAAATAAAATAAAAAAATCAAAATGGGATGTAAACATGCAGATTAAACCTTAGAAATCTGTCTTAGCCTCGTCAGATTTTCTTGTGTAGAATGTAGATCCGCCGCCTATATATCGATGGAAATTGTAAGATGGGTTGGAATGTTAGTGTTACAGAAGCACACCCGATCACTTACTTATTTATCATGCCATTATTCAAGATTTTAATTTTACATAAAATGATACAAAGGAATTATTTCCTGAACATTTTCCTGACAGCGCAAAGCCTAGGATAGTCCAATTGCTTGCTTTCGACTCCCCCAATCTCTTCCTATTATTATTGTTTTGATACACGATAAGAATAAAAATTAAATAAATCAAAGCCTAAAAGTATCTCTGAGAAGCACACCGAGCCAATTGGTCTTGCTATAAATCTCTCGATATAGCTGAAGAAAAATGCTGTCAATTGGGTGACGAATCCACGCTACACAAACATGACCTTTAGCGATCTGCAAGTTTAATCAGCTGCTCAACCACACCTGGATCTGCGAGTGTGCTCGTGTCTCCGAGCTCATCCAACTGCCTCGAAGCAATTTTCCTCAGAATCCTTCTCATTATCTTGCCACTTCTCGTCTTTGGAAGTCCAGGAGCCCAGTGGATTCTGTCTGGTGCTGCAAATGCCCCGATCTGAAATAGAACAACAGATAGTATAAAGATGTTTGCATATTTCGTACGTATTTTTCAGCAACTTGGCCCTACACAGGGTTTGGATAGGAGAGCAGTTCAGAGAGCTGTATTATGAAGCACAATGCTAGTTTCAAGAAATATTTGGGGTGTAGGTGATTGAACGCGCTTTTTAGATGATCCCTCTAGACAAGGGGATTTGAATGATCTTCTAATTAGTTCGTTCTCTATTTCTATTTGATAAAATGAATTTCAATTCCGAGTGAAATGTGCACTAATAGCTATATGGGCATGCATCACATAATTTACCACCTAGTCATAAGACTAGAGAGGTATTGGATTGAGTACAGACCTGCTGTCGTACTGCGAGTACAAGATTTTTCCGAAGTTCTTCACTGTATGGAACGCCCTCCACAAGGGTAACAAATGCATATATCCCTTGCCCTTTGACCTAACAATAGAATGCAAAAGTTAAGCTGGGACACGCTATTAAGTGCAGAAATTAACTTTCCCGGTGCCTCTCCGACAGACACATACCTCATGCTCGACACCAACCACAGCAGCTTCTGCACATTGTGGATGTGAAACAAGAGCAGATTCCACTTCGGCTGTGCCAATACGGTGGCCACTGCATATAATATGGAAACATCACCAAATGAAGAAAGAAATTGCATGCTTTAAGTGACTGTATAACCAAAGGATTAGGTATATTTTAAGTTGTAACACCAGGAAACCATGGCATCTACAGATAATGATTTGAAATAGAGATAAAAGAGGAAAGTATAATTTGATGAGATGCGTCTTTAACCTTGAACTTATCTATACCTGTTCATTTATAAGTCCTTAATATTCAAAATAAAGGAAAAGGAAAAGGAAAAAGAACACTTAATGGCATCCATAAGGTACCTAACGTTGATGACATCATCAACTCTTCCAGTAAGCCAATGGTACCCATCCTTGTCCCTGAAACAAACCATCATAAGCAGTTATAAAGTCTGACTTGGACCAGAGTTCCCGAATGCAGTACAAATTTAGACAGGAAAAAAAGAAGAAAAAACAGCAACATCGAAGTTACCATACATACCTGCTACAGCCATCACCAGTGAAATAATAGCCTGGGAATGGCTTGAAGTACGTTGTTTCATATCTCTCATGATCACCAAAAAGAGTTCGGAATGCTGAAGGCCACGAGTGTTTCACGCACAAGTACCCACTGCACTCACCTTCAATCTCAACACCCTTCTCATCCACAATAACAGGCTGTGGTTCCATGAAATGAGGATTGATTAGAAAAAATGAATTGACAATGAACCCAAATACAAAAGAGCAAAAAAAGATGAAAAAATTAAAGATGTTTGATGGCATGAAAACCTGAACGCCAAAGAAAGGGAAAGTGGCAGAACCAGGCTTCTGTGGCCAGGCACCTGGTAATGGTGTAATCTGACAGGGAAGCCAGAGAAAACCTAGTTAGCACATTTATACTGGCAAGGTGATGGCGTGACATACTTGACTTAAAGAAATTAGAAGTAATACAAAGCCATCTAAATAGTGCAGCCAGAGGAACAACTATAACAAAACCACGATGGAAAGGTAAGCACGAAGATAATAATACCATGAAGCCACCAGTTTCAGTTTGCCACCAAGTGTCGGATATAGGACATCTTGAGTCTCCAACTACATTAAAATACCACCTGCAAAGAACAGGACAGTGTCAAAATGCTTTCCAATCAAAAGAAAAGCTTCTAGATTAAGTAAATATTAAGAACTACTAACCTCCATGCACTTGGATTAATAGGCTCTCCAACACTTCCTAGTACCCGCAAGGATTTGCGAGAATAGCGAGTGACATACTGCATCACAATAATTGTCAACATTTAATATGACATCTATGGTATATGGTTAATAAAACCTCCACTGATAAAAGTAAAAAAAATATATAATAATAATAATAACAACATAGATATCCCAATCCCTAACAAGGAAAAAAAAGATACCATAAAATCAATAAAGCACCTCCAAAATAGGATAAATGATGAAAGTAAAATCCTCAAAATCTGTGCCTCAATTAGTTGCTTAAACTTCTAAACAGAAGTACCAAAAGTAAGTAGAGGCATACACATACCAATTTCTGATTAAGGAAAGAAAAGTTCATACCTCATCGCCCTCACGCATAAGGGACCGCACCAGAGTCGGGGCAGTGTAGAATATTGTCACCTTGAATTTGTCAACAATATCCCAACAGCGTCCAGCATCAGGGTAAGTTGGAGCCTGCAGGAAATATACTAATTAACAATTAAATAGATGGATACATTCAACATCATTACTTCAATTTGAAGGTTTATAGCACTACATTTACCATCCATCACAAACAGACGCCAAGTGAACAAACAATTATGCAGTTGTCACAGGGACAGAACCTTAATCACAAGATAGATTGAGGGTAGCACACTCAAGTAAACATACTCAGAGTAGGTAAGAGAAGGAATGGGTGTGGTGGGGAACATTCCCGCTAATAGTTTAGTATATGACAAACTATGCTATGCTAATAGGAAACACCACTACAGCAATAGGGCCTCTACAGTTTTATATATCCTAATGGTTAATAATCCACATTGTTACTGAGGTAAACATAAGGCCCCTACATTTTTATGTATCCTAAAGGTTAATAATTCACTATCTCAACAATGAGAAAAAATCCAATCATCTGAAGGATATTTTTACTAGGAATTCAAAATGCTTAGCCTCCTTAAAACTAACCCCTACTCTTTTATCAAATATATATATAACATTTTTGCTGGGTTAAGTTAAGTAATTTGAAGGTCTAGGGAAAATGTTACTTATACAAACCTCAATTGTGTACTTAAACATATTAATGATGTCATTTGATTTCACAAACCTCAGTTTTGGCGCAACTGGTTTTTGATTTTCTTAATGGGGTTGGATTCAAGATCCACAAAATGCCACATCAGCAAATGACTGTTGTGTAATTTGGACCAAAACAAAAATTTGGCTGACAGTCCAAAGTTTAAAATTGTCATTACATTGATTTAAGGCATCTCGAAAAAACCATAGATTACATTATGTAAAACATAAGCATTAAGTATATCCCCTTTTTTTTCTCATCTCAAGAAACATTATCCTTCTTACGTTGCTTAAAAGCTCTAGTTTTTCATTCTAGAATTTTTGTTACAGAATATCAAACTTCCAGAATCAGACACTTGATTAGATAAAGTGTACATTCAATATTTATTCTCCAATGCATTAAATCATTTGCAAACTACTTGGGAGTTCAAAAGATGTTACCCCTTCAAAAATGACATTAGTGGCTCCATTAAGCATTGGTCCATAAGTTACATAGCTATGCCCAGTGATCCAACCACAGTCAGCTGTGCACCTGATATCAGGAAGAAGCTTAAGTAAAATTTCAAATGATATAGAGCCGCGAAGCTGCTTTGAGTTCAAAACATTACAGAAACAGTAAGAATAAATTGGTTGATAGATACCAGTAGATGTCAGATGGCTTGTAATCAAATGCATACTTGAATGTCGTGGCAGTGTATACCATATAACCTCCAGTTGTATGGAGAACACCCTTAGAGACAATTTAAGTTAGCCAACAGTAAAGGAGAACAGGAAAGAATACAAGAATACTATTGCACAACACACTAGGTACCTTTGGCTTTCCAGTGCTCCCACTAGTGTACAGCAGAAACAGGGGATCTTCTGCATCAACCCACTCCACTTCGCAAGTAGTTGGATAATTGGGGACAATATCCTGAAGGTGATGTGATCAGTCGTCAATAACCCAACAGATTACAACCTTAGGTGTGTAATCATTCTCAATTAATATAATGCAGCAGTCAACACTTTGGAATTCTATGGAAACAACAAAAGTATACATTAAACAACCATATTCAACGCTATAATTAGTTTGTTAGCCATGTGAAAGAAATAAGATGAAGAATGACACAAGAAATGCCTAGACTGGAAAATATTAAGAAATTGTATTTGCAAATCTCGAACACCAAGGATCATTTTTATCGGTTTCCTTCTTTTCTGTTTTTGTTTTTATGAAGTCTATGTGTTAAAGGAGGTTTAGGACCTAACCTGCCACCATACATCACGTCCCTGTTGCCATTTAGTGTTTTCCCTCTTCAAAGCCGATTGGTTTTCATAGGTTAAGCATGCCTCTGGTCAAAGGAAAAAGGAAGAATGAAGAAAGTAGTGAACATCTCTTCGAGAGGGAACATAAGTAAAATAATATCCTCAAAGGACATCCTAATATATCACATGCAGACGCTCACACAACACACACAGATACCCATTATTCAAATACATTTGAACACAACTACAAAGAATTACAAGCAGTGTTCATGCTGACTGCTGAATCATAAAGGAATAGTAAAATTAGCATACCGACTGAGATGCCACTTTGAGCAGATTCAGCAAGGGCAGCATCAACAATATCTTTGAGATTGATGACCTTAGAACCTCTTTTTACGGCATTACATGTAATCACAACTTTTGGCTTGCAGTCCACGATTCTTTGAGCAAGAGATTCAGCAGAAAATCCAGCGAACACAACCTGACAAAACAAAAGGGGTAAGAGGGCATTTAACACGAGAAGGATGAAAAGTGAGTTAAGCAGGGAAAGTGGCGCAGCATTACCGAGTGAACAGCTCCGATACGAGCAGTTGCAAGCATGGCCATAGGGAGTTCCATGAGCATGGGTAAGTAAATTACAACAGCATCTCCCTTCTTAACACCATTGTCTTTCAAGTAATTGGCTAGCTAAATCAGAAGGCAGAATAAAAGATCGTTTAATTACATCCCGAGCAGAACACCAAGTACATTGTAATGTTACCTTAATCACCAAATTACAAGTGATGCAGAGACAAACCTGGGAAACTCTAGCAAGTAGCTGGGAATATGTCAAACTGTCATCGGTACCAAGGTCATTAGCTTCCCAGTAAAGGGCAACCTTGTCACCATTTCCAGATTCAATATTTCTGTCCAAGCAATTGTAGCAAATGTTTGTGAGGCCTCCCTTGAACCACTGCACATTAACAAGTATTGTCATCATTACATGAGTGTAACGTAAATACCAACTTTTTGAGAAAACTTAATCCAGTAATTAGAGATATAATGTTATTATTTAATTTCCATTTTTCAGGAAAAGAAAAATAAAAAATCAAATCAGCTACTCTTACACTTTTACACTTTTTGGAAAATAGGAAATCACAGATGAAAACAAAAAGGAAGAGAGTGAGAAGGAGACCTCGATCTTGACATTGCCTTTACGGATATCGAGATTCTCAGAGACAACTGCTTCTTCCCCCCATTTCTGTTTCCAGTAAAACTGGGAAGCCAAATCCGACCAAAATCCACTCGGATCTTCAATCGACCTTTTGTACATCTCCAAATACTGATCATTCATCAATCTCACAGTCACTAATCAGTCCAATTTTCCGCCACAAAAAGTGAACCAGAAACAAACAAAACATACCTTTTGAGGCGACGGGACTAGCGCCTGACGAGAGAAGTCGTCGCTAGGAAAAACCAGATCGTTCTCCTCGGAAGCAAGAGATTCTCCCAAAATAACGGCGTTGAGACGAGAAATGGTACCGGCGCCGGACGGCATCTCGGAAATGGACTCCACGTGCCTCAACTTATTATCCGTCACAATCCCCATCCCTATCCCAATCCCGCGACGGAGGCAATAACGACCGTAACCGAAATCAAATTGAAATCTCGAAAAAGAAGAAGTAGGCCAGGTCCAGACGGCGGCGGTGGCGGAGGGGACCCGCTTCTGCTGCTCACTACTACCAAACGCAGAAGAATAACAACACGCGCCAACTAACAAGGAAGGCGCGTACTCCTCACGTGCTAACTGTACTACTCTCCCGGTAACAATGCCGTTTGATAAATGCAGCATTCTCGCTCCTCCTATATCTATCTATTTATTTTATAATTTTTTTTCCTCAGGCGACTATAATTAATTATTAGTTTATGATGACAACTAGTACGGTGGGGCCAGGTTATACGTACACTACGCCGTCGTTTTATGCCTATTACAACTCCATTATCACCCAAAAAAGGGAAATTAGCAACCGTCAACCGTCAACCGATGAATGGCCTGTTCAACTGTCTAAAAACAAGAGAGATTATAAAAACAAACAAATAAATCAAACAGAGCTGGATAATTGACTAGAAATTTCAACTCTAGATACGCATTAATTTTGAAATTAAATAAATAAATAATTTAAAGAAAATCGATTCTGACGATGCTCGTGGGGAGGGAGGGGAAAGCGGAGAAGTGGGTTAAATTAATCAAAAGAAAATCAGAGAAATCAGAGACCTGAATCTGATCATCAAATAATAATAATTAAAGTTATAAAAAAAAGGATTATCAGCTGATTAAGGGACTGACCTTTGAATTTTGTATTGATTTAATACAGCGAAGATCTCGGAGGATGAGCTGGCAGTCAAAGATTTGAAAGATGCGAAGGAAAAATAAAAATGAATTTCGTATCTCCGTCAATTGTTTGATTTCGTAAGGAGAAGGAGTTTGGATTTTAGGGGTGGAGAGTGGAGAGTGGAGAGTGGAGAGCGGAGATGATGACGAAGATGATGGTCATAGAAAAGTTATCTATTTGCGTTTCTTTCTTCATCATTCCTTGTCGTTTACCTTTTCTTTTCTCTCCAGTCCAGTCCAGCCCAGCCCATGAGATTGGCATTTGGCAGGCGCAAATCAGCCAGTCCTTTTTGTACTCCCAAAAATAGCAAGTTGAAAAAATATA
>NBIL01018615.1:0-11984 GCA_002752925.1 Viola pubescens var. scabriuscula
CGACAAAATACGGGACCAAAATCCCTGTCCCGGTCCCGGCCCGGAAAATTTATCCGGGTTCGGGACCAGACCCGGGAAAACTGGACCCGGCTTCTTCTTTTTTTCAATTAATTAATATGTTAAATATCCCCTTTTTCTTCTTTTTTTCTTTTCCTTTTTTTCCTCACCGTCATTGCAAATCTCCTCTCCTCTCCTCTTCTCACCGCCGCCTCCTCTTCATCGCCACCGCCCCGCCACCTCCTCACTGGTACGTTGCTTGATTAACCGTCGCTCCCCTCTTTCCCGTCGTTGCTTGATTAACAGTCGCCTCCTCTTCATCGCCACAGCCCGTCGCTCCTCTCCTCGGCATTTCTTTACAATTACCAAAACCTAAAAGCTAAAATTGCAGTTTGTTGCTTAATTATTTTAGTTTTGGCTTAGTTTTGGTGGAAAACTAATGTTGGCTTATCAATCCAAATTTCCAGTTTGTTGCTTGATTATTTTAGTTTTGTTGCTTGGATATTTAAAGGTGTTATTCTCTTACAAATTCATGCCAACTCTCTGTTCTTTTTCTTCTGATTAGTGATTATTAATTCTTATCCTTGGATTTGGATTGTTACAGATTCTGGAATTGGAGGATGCAGTTTCAGAAATGAAGATCATTTGGATTTTTGTCGGGTCACGAGTCAGTCCCGTCGGGTCTCGGGACAGACCCGCTGAGACCCAAAATTCTTCGGGTTAGGACCAAACCTGGTCCCGACCAAATACAGGATCAAAATATTGGTCCCGGTCCCGGAAAAATCTTCGGGTCCAGGTAGGGTCTGCGGGTCTGGTCCCAAATTGACACCCCTAGATGCAAGTATAAGGGACAACAGGTAGAGAGTGCACAACTAGGTCTAGACATGATGAAAAGCAGTTTTATTCTAAGTGTGCAAGTCAAAAATGTGTGTGTCCATACATGAGGGTTTCAAAACTGAGCAGTGCTAACAAAAGTCCTAAAATCTGAAAAATAAACTAAAATAAATAATAAAAACGCATGAATCAAACAGTCATGCAACAAGTAGAAATTTAAACATGCAATCAAGCAGAAAATTTAAACAAACAAACAAACAAGCAAACAGATAAATCCCCTCCCCACACTTAGGCTTCGCATTGTCCTCAATGTGAGAAGGGTACATAAATAAATAAGTTTCGACAAATAAAATAAAAAGTACAGCAGAAAGTAGAAAGGGTGGAAATGTTTTTGCGGGCCCGAGGGCATGATTGTTTGGGGGGGAAATTAGGAGGGTGGGAGATTGCGCCTGGCAACTTCAGCCGTCAAGGCATAAAGTTTCGTCTGGATGGATTGGAGAAGGCGTTCAATTGCGGGCGCATTGACAAGAGTTGGACCAGAAGAGGCGTCTTGGGCAAGACCAGAAGTAGGACAAGATGAACTGGTTGGGGCAGGATTGGCTGTTGGATGGACTGAGGCTCGAGGCCTCGATAGATCTAGGTACTCGAACTTGCCTCCATACTTGGCTCCAAAAACTTTCTCTGTGGGGAGAGTGCTACCTGCAGCAAAACTCAGAACACCCTGTGAAATACACAAGTGCCCCATCCCGTCAAGGGTTTGGGGTCTAAAATCTTAAACGGCACAGGCAGAGAACGCATGGAGTAAGTTTTCAGGTCTAAATTGTGAATTTTACGACAAGAAGAGATACAAGGGATCCAAGGACGGGGCTATGACCATTACTTTGAACATGCATGACAGCTTGGGCAACCCAATACCCCAAATTGACCATCTTCTTGTGGTGCATGCACCATAAGAAGAACAACTCTTGCTGCGATAACTGGCCAGAAGAATTAAACTTACCTCCGAAGGTAAGAGCCAGATATCGATGCAAGATTCGTAGGGCAGGGTCATGGATTTCATGTGCTTTAGTGGATTTAGGCTTAAACACGACATTGGAATCGCTGGTAAGCTCACGGAAAGCGACAGCAACATAAAAATCATCAGGAATCACAGTCAATGCATTTTTATAACTATCAGTTTTAATCTCATTAGCATGCACAAAATTCAAGTCGCTTGAATGCAGCCACAAGGAAGGATCATTTCCCTCTTCCATTTATCGACCAGATGTTGGAACGTCTCGCAGGCAAGACACATTACTGTTGCTTGGATGGCTATTCTAGGTTCCACCAAATCCCAGTAGCCCTAGAAGATTAGGAGAAGACCACCTTCACCTGCCCCTTCGGCACGTTTGCGTATCGTAGAATGCCATTCGGTCTTTGTAATGCCTCCGCTACCTTTCAACGTTGTATGGTGAGCATTTTCTCAGAATTTGTTGAGAATTGTATTAAAGTGTTCATGGATGACTTCACAGTCTATGGCAATTCTTTCTCTGAATGTCTATCCAACTTGAGGAAAATTTTACTGGGATTTGGTGGAACCCAGATGTTGCATGCATTCAAGCGACTTGAATTTTTAATCTCATCCATCCAATTTTATTGAATGGTTCAGATTCCTCTAACATGACTGGTCATGATCCAGAAAAAATTAGAGGAGCCGGATCCGTGGTAATCGTAGTTAAAAATACACTTAGATGGAGTAATTACTATTAGTAGTGGTAATAGTAATGAGTAATTACAATTAGTGGTGGTAATAACGAGTAATTTTTTTTACGAGTAATACTAATTAACATGGTTCTATATTTTTTTTATTTTTTCTCTCCCCGTGTATCCTCTTCTTTAGATTAATTTTATTCGAATATTGTCGGGTCACTAAAAAAAATGACTCTCCTAGTATAGTTTTGATCCATTCACAAAACTTGAATTCAAAACTTTAGTTCCTTACTAATTGGAGATCAGTTAAGTTATTCTCACCGTTTGTTTTCGAAATGAGGGAATGAGCTACTTGAGTTACTCCTTCCGTCTCAAATATAGCGGTTGTTTAAAATTATTTACCCCAAACCAATTAATCATTGATTAGTTTACTTTTTCATAATCAGGTGTTTTTTTTTCTCTCTTTTGAAAACATACATTATATAATTATAAGTAAAATTGAAAAGTTCGCTAAAAGCTTTCTTAAAACACTATAAATTTTTTTTGGTCGAAAAAAACTATTGCGAGACAAAATTTAATGAATCAATATTTTGGGGAGCACATAGAAACCTTACATTAATTTTTTTACGGGTTCGTAGAAATCTTAAAGGAACACTAAATTGGAAGGGATAGAGGTACTACACAAGGAAGGTTGGCATGGATACTTGGACAAAACAAAATGGAAGATGGGAACCGAGGAAGTGGGCGAAAATACTGTTCACTTACACCAGTATAGTAGAAAAATAGAATTTTGTGTCAACAACAAAGTTTTTTTTTTTTTAAAGGAAATTGATAATAATAAATAGTATGTGAGGGGTGTTAACGTTCGGATAGATATCCAGCTTGTACAAATTGATTCGGACGGTTAATTTTTAAAATCGGTTAAGTCATATATTATTTGATTAGTTATCTATTTGAATCGGTTCGGTTCGGTTGGATATCTTAGTTATTTTTAAATGAATTTTGGTTTGGTTATCGAATTTTTTAAAAAGATGAAGTAAACAAAATTTAATTGATATGCAACTGATTGTGCGCTAATTTTGATGAATATATCTATCTATTTGTGTATTTTTAGATAGAGATACTACTAACTATGTGTTATTTTCTCATCTTTATATAGAATTGAGGATTCAAAGGAAATAGAGAAGGAAGTTGCTGACAACACTGGTTTTGCAGAGAAAAAATTTACTCTTACCCTAGAAGGAATTCTGGAATAGACGACCTTAGTCTAGGCCTAGAAGAACGCAGGCAATGGAGAATTAGGAAAAGAGACAAAACGCAGCATTTTGAGGAAGATAAAGGAAGACGCGTTTTGGGTCTTTTCAAACATCTGGATAAGATCAAACATGGATGAGAGAGATCCCCTTAAAGATATGGATTAGAACAATTTCCAATTTTAAATTTTATGAGAGAATTAAGGGAGGGAAACGTTATTTAATCTCTTCCTTAATTCTGAGAAATTATCTTTAGATTTATGGATTTTATTTTCTTATCAGCTCAGTTTCAAACCTTGCTCCCGTCGTCTTCTTCCATAGAACACGAGATTTTTATGCAATTTCTTATTTTTCCATTTATCGTTGATTATGTTTAATTCTAGCTAAATTTCTCATTCCTAGTGAAGGCAATAAAGGTTTATGATTCAATTTAATTATGAGATCTAATTGTTTTATATAGATTTTGCATTTGTGTTCATCCATTCATTGATTTAATGCCAATATTGTTCATATTAGGTTTAAGTTTGATCATCTTAATCTCTAATCTGAATAATTACAGTAGTTCCAAAAGGTTGCGAATTACAAAGCCTAAAGGATAAGCAAACAACTAGATCGATCTCAGTTCAAGGCTCTGTGAGACTATAGTGAATGCATGATTAGGTCTAAAGGCTATAAGTGTACCTTAGTCTTGGCCTAGAGTTAGTTTTTTTTGTTAATTTATAAATTTATCTAGTTAAATCTTATAAGTGTACCTTAAGGTTGCTAGATTAATTAGGGTCTTTTAATAAGTGTACCTTTAAGTGACTTGTTGCAGGTGGAAAGAAAGGAACCTAAGTGTACCTGGTTGCTACAACTTCTCCAAAAATCAAGAGTGAATATCTTTGAATCAATGATCAATTAATATTTGAATCATAACCTTGTATTTGCCTTTGCTAGGATCTTTTATCACATTTGTTCACATAATCAATCTCTAGATTTTGTCCATTTTCAATTACACTGTTTTGTTATTATTCTGTTAATCTTTTTCTAACTCAAAACAAACCCTCATTTTTACTCTTATTGTATTGGTCATCATATCAAACCAAAATTTATTCAATTGTCTTGGTGGAATGAACTTCTTATCACTGTGCACAATTCGTCATGCATATCAGTATTAAGTCGTAACTTGATTATTATTTGACGGACTCGGAAAACGATCAAATTTTTGGCGTTGTTGCCGAGGACAATTGGTAAACTAATTTTTGGTTTTCTTTGTGTATGACCAGGTCAAAAAGTTCAAAATTACTATCATATAATCCTGAGATTACAAGAACTGAGACCAAGATAAGGAAACGAACCAAGAAGTTTAGTGCAGAAAGGAGCAACCAGAACATTCTAAGCCATCAAATCAGGTTCCTCAATAGGTTCTAATATTCGCGAAGAGGAAAACCTTAGTCTAGCACTAGACTTAGGTCATGAAGAACCAGTTCATCCCAATCCACCAGAAATGACGGATGCAAATGCAAATAAAGCTCTAAGAGAGCTCAATTTAGGACCAGAACCGGCTACTCCTTTCTATATTAATTACCAGCAAGTGGCAAATGATTGGATGATAAAAACAAATGTCATCATTGAAAAACTTTCATGGTTTATCTAATGAAAATCCTTACTTTAATTTGTAGGAACTACATTGGAAATTCGATTCATTGAAGCCACCAGATGTTCCAATAGAGAGAGAAAAATTGAGAGCATTCCCTTGGACACTAGAGGATGCTACAAAAAGTTAGTTTTTCAGCCTACCTACTCATACCATTACAACATGGGCTGAAATGTTAGATGTATTCTTGAAGAAGTACTTCCCATCCAGCAAAGCAGGAGCATCTAAGAAAAGTCTACTTGTAATTTAACAGCTCAATAATGCAAGCTTTGAGGAGTATTTTGAAAGATTCGAGAGGATGCAGGTTGTTTGTCTCTCACATGAAGTAACAGATCAGTCATTGATTCAATACTTCTATGATGGTATGAAGTAGAGTGACAACGAGAAATTGGATGCAGCAAGTGGTGGAGCTATAATGGATCTAACTCCAACAAGAGCAAAGGAGTTGATCAAAACCATGGTCAATAATTGTTTAGGAAATAAAAGTTATGGGAGAACTAATCTAGTCAAAGAGGTTGACATATCATCACTTGAAAGTAAATTGGTTGAAATGAATAATATGCTACTTTCTATTATGGTAGGAAATTCTCAACAGGTTAAAACATGTGGACTTTGCTGTCAAACGAGACATCCCACTAATGGTTGTCCAATGTTGCAAGATGGAGCACAAGTTAATGCATTTATGGGGTTCAATCAAGGCCATAATAAGATGAATAACCCTTATTCAAATGTTTACAACCCCGGTTGGAAACACCCCAACTTCAGTTGGAATCAACGACCTCAATCTCATTTTAACCTTCAGAACTTCCAACCTAGACCTCCACAAAATCAACAACAAGGCCCTGCCCTGCCCAACCAATCAATCTTAATCATCTAACAACCCATTTGAGGAGTTTATGAAACAGTTTGCCTTAACCACACAAGCCAATATTGCAAACCTTGAAAAATATATGGCACAGTTGGCCACAACTCTTAGCAAGAAAGAGAATGAAGGCAAACTACCTTTCATGACTAAAGACAACCCTAA
This sequence comes from Viola pubescens var. scabriuscula, assembly GCA_002752925.1. Lineage (NCBI taxonomy): Eukaryota > Viridiplantae > Streptophyta > Magnoliopsida > Malpighiales > Violaceae > Viola > Viola pubescens. Next base: position 6,437 of record NBIL01018615.1, read on the forward strand.
ACATAACATTAGCGCAATAGAGCTAAGAAGTGGGAAGATTCTGCCAACCAGACAAGGCCTTATTCTAGGCCAAGACTTAGGAATTCCTGCCCCATAACTAGAGGTTGAGATTTCACCACCATAATCAATATTGACTAAGACAATTGCAAAGACATCTATGCAACAGGAAGTGAAGGTAACCCTACCACCTTTCTCTAAAAGGTCTGCCAAGACCAAAAAGGAGAAAGAGGATAGAGATATTTTTAATATTCTTAGCAAAGTCTCTATTAATATCCTTTTACTTAATGCAATCACTTCTATTCCTAGGTATGCTAAGTTTTTGAAAGACTTATGTACTAATAAAAATAAATTGACAGGAGTAGAGTTGATCAACATATGAGAGAATGTTTTAGCAGTGATACAAAAAAAGCTACCCTCAAAATACAAGGATGAAGGTATGTTTTCTATACCATGCAAGATTTAAGACAAGAGCTTAGAGAAAGCTCTTTGTGATGTTGGGGCAGGGATCAATATGATGCCTCTGTCAGTCTACAAAACTTTCAATCTAGAACCTCTAAAGCCAACAAGAGTGGTTATTCAATTGGCGAATCGATCATACATTTACGCTAGAGGTGTGATCGAAGATGTTCTTGTTAATGTGGGAGATTTTGTATACCCAGCATATTTTTATGTCCTTGACATGGAGGAAGACAATTCCTCAAAGGCAACTGATGTGTTTTTGGGAAGACCATTTTTAAAGACTGCTCGTGCAAAAATAGATGTTTATGATGGATTTTTGTCCTTGGAATTTGATAGCACTGTGATCAAATTTGATATTACAATGCATTAAAATATCTAGATGATGTTCATTGTGTTAATTTTATTGATGTGATTGACCATTTTGTTGATCAAGTGCGAGAAATGAACTCAACTGATCTTTTGGACTTTGGACTTTGTCCTTAGCAAAGGAATAGAGGAGAAAGAGCTAATTGAGATAGAGAAAGAAATAATTGTTAACTCTGATTTGCAGGCTGTTATATTTGAATTGGACATTTTTAAAGCATATTATGGACTTGTAAAGGACTTTGATCGTCACTCAAATATAAATAATCTTGCTGCCTAAATGCACAATTAACTTGCGTATAATGGTAAAATGGATCGAACTCAGGGACTAGGGACGGATTCTTGCCCTAGATGCATGACAAAGACAACAGACCAAAAATAGTAAAACAACGGGGGGGCTTTGAATGGTTGTTTGATTAGACTAAAAAGTAACCAAAAATAAAGACAAGACAAAAAGAATAAAACAGAATAATAAAGATAATCAGAAACGTCAAAGAGGACAGTAGCAATAATAAAGACAGAATAAATGGGGAATAAAATCTGATGAGAGAGAGTCTTAGCAAAAGGTCATTCTCAAGTTGCAGACAGGCCTAGTCAATTATTGGCGCAGAAATATTCTATTCCTAGGCGATAGACGTATTATAAGGGCTAGGTACGTTTAAGCCCCCTACTTTCCTTCGTAAGAGAAGTTACCCCCTGTTTACACATAATGAGGTAACCTTGACACTTCGTCATCCTCCCAGGCACAAGGCGGGGAGGCAATACTCAAAGGCCCATTAAGAAGAGGAAAGACACGTCTAAGGCAAGACGTTGACAGATCTACCCTAGTTTGTTACTTGCCTTAGTCAGATTGGACCAAATGACATGTTGACTCCGAACTAGTTGTCTACAATTATCCTACCGCCTCACATTAGTTATTACGGCAGGAATGACTATATTGAAAGGAAATCTACTAGTAGGTGATCAAACTCCTAATAAACTCCAAATAAAATGACAAGAAATTGGCAAGCAAGCAAATACAACGAAGAGAATATATGAAGAACAATTAGGCCTCTTGATTAACCCTTTGCAACCCTCGAAATAACTCTTGCTAAGAAATGGGAGTTTAGCTACTCATGCTAACAAACAAGCAAATAATAGATTTAATAAATAGGATAAAAGGAAGAAAGGAAAGATAATCCTTAATTAATACTGACCGGAGCTTAACACTCTGGAAATTACAAGAGTTTAAAGCTGCTACAATGGAGGAAAAATATCCCAATGAAGGAGATGATGTGAGAGAGATGAGAGGTGAATATTCTCTCTATGGGGGACTGTGTGTTACCGGCACAGAACCCTAGGTTTAAGGTATATATACCCTAACAAACTAACTAAAGATAAAAGCCCGTCTATAAGACAAAAATCCAGCTAAGAGGAGAAAGTTAGAAGCGGAGGAGCGTCCTCGTCTACAAGAAAGGAATATGCTGGAACGTTCTGGAGAGGAAGGGAATCTGCAAGGAATCCCGCGGGAATCTTTTCCTTCGTGCATCAGCTGGTAGCGGATGTGGTCGTGTAGGAGCGAGGCTTAGGTATTAGAACGCTCCTAGGGCAAGATGGCTTGATAAGCAGCTAGGGCTTGACGACATACTCCGCGACTAGGCTTCGACTGCTGGTCCTGATATTTTTAGGTCCAAGGGATTCCGCCCAAAAAGAGCATGCTTTAGCATCTCTCTCCTTTAGCCTAGATCTACAAAAAGGAAGAAATATAGGGCAAATCAGCAGAATCATGTCCAAAATAGGGCTAAGAAAGAGGAGAAAAATACTCATAAAATACACACATCAACCTTGAACTGATTAAAACTCATTCCAAATTACTCCCTTCTATTGTGCAGGCCCCGCAATTAGAGTTGAAAACTCTACCATCTCACCTAAAATATGCCTTTCTTTTTTTTTCTTTTTTTTTGAAAGGTAAATATGCCTTTCTAGGCCTAGAGAATGGAACGTTGCTAGTCATTATTTCTAGCAAATTGAACAGGCTGAAGGAAGAGAAGCTAATGAGAGTTTTTAGGAAATACAAAAAAGCAATAGGATGGATCATTGTTGGTGTCAAGGGAATCTCACCTTCAAAGTGCATGCACAAAATCCATTTGGAGGAAGACAACAAAATAGTGAGACAACCATAGAGGAGATTGAATCCTCTAAGGATGGAGGTAGTCAAGAAGGAGATCCTAAAACTCCTTGATGTAGATGTGATCTACCCTATCTCAGATAGCTCATGGGTGAGCCTAGTCCAATTGGTTCCAAAGAAGACAGAAGTAACAGTGGTAAAAGGATGAAAATTTGGTGCAAACAAGAATTCAAAATGGGTGGAGAGTTTGTATAGATTATAGACGTCTCAATGCATCTACTAGAAATGATCATTTCCTTCTCCCTTTCATAGATTAAATGCTAGAACGATTAGCTGGAAAAACTCACTATTGTTGTTTGGATGGTTTTTCAGGATTTCATCAAATTCCAGTGGCACCCGAAGATCAAAAGAAGATCACCTTCACTTGCCCATGCAGAATATTTGCATACAAAAGGATGTCCTTTGGGCTATGCAATGCCCCTACCACATTCCAAAGATGCATGGTTAGTATCTTTTCTGATTTTGTGGAGAAAAGCATTGAAATATTCATGGACGGTTTTATAGTGTATGGGACATCATTTGATTGATGTTTAAACAATTTAGAAAAGATATTAGAAAGATGGATAGAAACTAATCTAGTTCTCAACTATGAAAAATGTCATTTTATGGTAGACCAATGATTAGTTCTAGGCCATGTAATCTCACATAGAGGTATAGAAGTTGATAAAGCAAAAATTGAAATTATTAAGAAACTCTCTTACCCCTCTAGTATACGCGAGGTTCGTTCTTTTTTGGGTCATGCAGGTTTCTACATATGGTTTATAAAAGATTTTTCAAAAATAGCAGAACCTATGTGTAGATTGCTGCAGAAGGATGTTGAGTTCGAGTTTGATAAAGATTGCTGCAGAAGGATGTTAAGTTCGAGTTTGATAACAACCCCTATAATTCAAGCCCCAGATTGGGAATTACCATTCAAAATCATGTGTGACGCAAGAAATTCTGCCGTGAGAGCAGTTCTAGGCCAAAAGAAAGGAAATGATTCTTATGTGATCCATTACACATCAAGAATGCTAGATGAAGCACATAAAAACTACACCACCACAGAGAATGAGCTCATAGCAATTATTTTTGCATTAGATAAATTCAAATCATATTTGCTATGAACTAAAGTGATAGTATTTTCTGATCATGCAGCTCTCAGGTACCCCTTGGCCAAGAAGGATGCAAAGCCAAGACTCATCAAGTGGATACTCAATTACAGGAGTTCAATTTAGAGATCAAGGATAAGAAGGGTAGAGAGAACTTGGTAGTTGATCATCTCAGCAGAATACAATCCACTACAGAATCTGATCCATTGAGAGATGATTTTCCTGATGAACATCTTTTTCTAGCCCTAGAGCTAACTCCATAGTATGCAAATATTGCCAATTACTTAGCGACAGGTAAATTTTATGGTAAATTCACTACATATGAGAAGGAAAAGATAAAAATAGACTCTCGATACTATGTATGGGGTGATCCCTACCTTTGGAAACAAGGAACAAATCAATTGTTAAGAAGATGTATAAGGGAAGATAAGATACCTTCAATTTTAAAATTTTGCCATTCATATGCATCTGGAGGACATTTTGGTCCTAGAAGAACAACTTTGAAAATTCTAGAATCTAGTTTTTATTAGCCAACATTATTTAATGATAGTTATACCTTTAGTAAATCATGCTCATATTACCAAAAAAACTGGAAATATTAATGTTGGGAATCAAATGCCTATGACATATGTAGTGACTTGTGAAATTTTTGATTGGATAGATTTTATAGGACCTTTCCCAAATTCAAATGGAAATTTTTACATCTTGTTAGTAGTGGATTATGTATCTAAATGGGTGGAGGCAAAAGCCACAAGAACTGATGATGCCAAAATAGTGGTGTCTTTCTTGAAAACTAACATTTTGAACATATTTGGTATCCCTAGAGCAATCATAAGCAATAAGGATACCTATTTTTGTAATAGAATTGTTGCTTCTCTTTTCAGAAAATACTACATTACTCACAAGGTGTCAACAACTTATCATCCCCAAACAAATGGATAGGCAGAGGTGTTAAATAGAGAAATCAAATTTATCCTAAGCAAAACTGTCAACCCAAAAAGGAAGGATTGGAGCCAAAGGCTTGATGATGTTCTTTGGGCATACAAAACTGCCTATAAAACACCTATAAGGATGACTCCCTATAAGTCGGTGTATGGGAAATCTTGTCATCTACCAGTAGAAATGGAGCATAAAGCCTACTGGGCCATAAAGCATTGCAACATGGAGATGGACAAAGCAGGAATGAACAGGAAGCTGCAGATACATGAGCTAGAAGAACTCAGAAATGATGCATATGAAAACTCTCTGATTTTCAAGGCCAAGACCAATGCCTACCATGACTAGATGATTTCAAAGAAGACACTTTATGTGGGACAGAAACTCTTGTTATTTAATTCCTTATTTATAATCTTTCCTGGTAAGCTTATGATATGATCCGACCCACGGTGGAGCGAGTCGAATGATATACAACCAAAGGGAGGATCTAGCTCATGAATTTGCGACACAAAACAAGATGAAAACAGTAGGAAAA
>NBIL01018727.1:0-10341 GCA_002752925.1 Viola pubescens var. scabriuscula
GTACCTCATTACCCAATTGTAGCATTGTACCATGGGAACCAAATAAAATAAAGTTACCGAACTTAAAGACAAAACAATGTCATTAAAACATTATTTAGCATTAAAACTAAGTAAGCAAAAAAAAGTGTTTGGTGGGTGTTGATTTTTTTTTTAATATATATATATATAATGTGCAGTTCCGAATCTCTTTTTGAATTAGACTAATCCACACTCACCATGTTAGAACTCGAAGGCCAGCCTAAATGGTACCTTAGAGATTGTAAAGTAGTTATTTATTTCAAAACTCGAACAATAGACGTTAGAGTGTCAGTGTGAGCCCTAAACTAATTTCGTTATATCCTTGATATTATTGCTTAACTATACAAACTAACTTATTATTTATTTTTGGAAAACTTGTTAGTTTTTAGTTATAAATGAACACCACATCAAAAGTAGGGAGAAATATGTTTTTTTTTCTTGCTTACTTGAATTAAATGAAAATGTATGTTTTTGGCTATAGTTAAATATGCTTATTTTTTGTTTTAATAATTTACTAAAATATTTTCCCTTTTTATTTCATTAAAATATGATTAAAATTTCAGTGTATAAATTAATTCTTTAATACTAATAAAGTTTAGTTTTACGATCTTGTTTGTTGCTTGTATAAAGGGGGAAAAAACTTTTTATAACTAGTTCATTTACAAATGCATTACATCTTAAAAAGTTATTAATTTACAATTCATTATGCTATGAATTAATATTAATAATTTATATATCAATAGTTGGATTTATTAAAAAGAAATTTGTACCAAACTTATGGTAATTAAAGTAAAGCACAACACAGTATAATTACTAACCAAATATTTTACTTTGTTTTATTTCTCAACGCTACACAACACAACACATCACTCACAACATTTCCTAATTTTATAGGGAGCAAAACACACCTTAGATTAGATTTGATGGGATTTCAGATGAAATTGTAGTTTTCAAAAATTCGTTGTTGCGAATGCTCGATACAAAACATGCGATTGGTATATAATCTTCATGCTACAAAAATTGAAATTGACAATATTCTTGACAAATCATTCAGGTTTGTGCAAGACTTCATTTTTTTGCTATAGCCAATCATTGATTTTTTTCAAAACAAACGATATGCGCTGGGATATTTGTTCATGGATCTTTTGCACCTATAAAAAGGTTAGGGTTTTTTTGAACTTTTTCTGCTAATGGAAAAAAGGTTCAGGAAGTCAAAGTACCTATTAACCATATGTTCATTGTTAGATGATTATGTACAATTATATATACAGTGAAAGCGTTCCTTTGAAATGACTAGTACTAAAAAAAAATCTCAGCCTGCTCCAATTGCATGCCCAAAAAAAAAATGCAGCAAAACTAAGCATCCAGTCATCGAATTTGTTCATTCAAAGCTTGACATAGATGCAAATATGAAGGAAGTATTCAGGATTCTTTAGGTTGTTTACCACCCAAGAGAAAGGTATATCCAACCTTGGTTCGATCCCTTGGATTCTGACTAGCTTAATCTTGGCATCCCTGGACATGCGCCAAGACTCTATTGATTGGCAACGAGTTTCTGCACTTTCTGTTCTCCCGGTGCAGCTCACATCTGACGAAACCTTTTGTTCCTCTTCACCCTCTTCTATTATAGATGGTTTGTCATTGATTCCAGGCTTGTCCTCGAAAAATTCTGGCACGATAGCTTTCAACGCATCGTATAGGGTAAAGCAATTATCTGCAGAGGAAGAAAAATGAGCAAAAAGTAACAGCGAAAGCAGTTCATGCAAACAAAGAGTGCTAAAAGCTTTTCAATCTTAGCATGACTAGCAGCTTTCTTCATTTGCAGTTATTTCAAATTAGAAGTACAAGTATTTCTAAGATAACAGTAAATTACAAATGCAATGTAGACTGCAAAAAACAGTCATCTTATACACTACTAGCCTATGATGCCTGAGCTTTGCTGCACATTTGATAAGCAGTTATGAAGAAAAAAAGGTTAAAGAATACAGATACGAAGATGAGGTGATCATTATTACAAAGAGGGAAAGTGGAAAAATAAGATCAGATATTTATATATTTACTTATTACATTCTTATCATCAATAATAGCTGCATGAGACCATGGCACTTCTATTATTATTAATTCATCAAACAAGTAGGTATTAGTTGCTCTCACCTTTGAGAGATTTGATGAGTAACCAATGGTATCAACTATTCTTAGTTTCTACAATCCACTGGGATGCAATGTCAATATACGTACGAATAGATATGCATACATACTCGCATGACCAATTGAAGTTCACAATTTCTAAACGGCTTACCTTCTGCTTTGAGAATCTCAAGAGGTCGGTTCATGTAAGAAATTTTGTCCCAACAAGCAATTTCAGGCACATCTTCCAAATCTTCGAAGTCCTCACCGACATCCAAAACATACAGTCTAACAGGAATTTTATCTGGGGACATGTTTGGGCACAAGATAGAAAACATCAGATGAAAACCACAAGATAACTTCTTTCACTACAGTTCTCAAATAACAATCAAACAATAGCTTCAATTTGTTTTCTTGTCCAGCTGAAGAAAAAATGGCCCTAGTATAGAGGACAAAATAAGTCAGGTTCTACCAGCATAATAATAAGAAGGCACCCAAAAGGTTTGTATGGCTTGAAATCTAAGTTAAGTTCGGAAATGCATCTTTTTCATGGGTTGTATTACCATTTCCATTTCTTTAACACTCCCCTGACATGAAAATTACATATGATCTTCGTGTCATGAAGTTCAGGGCTAAGGAACCAGGGCAGTAACACAATCATTGCCATTGTGCATCACAAGCCATTAGTTATTAGTAATTCTGTTAAAGCACACATTTGTGATATCTTCACAAAAAAACATACCAGAAGAATGGAAAGAAACATGAAATTCATTTGAATAATAAAATAAATGGCTGGCTTAAATTGATATAGTAGCCGCAGAGCGATTGTTTTTCTTTTCTTTCTTTTTTCCAGACAGCATTATTATTCTAAAAAAATTTAAAAGGATAAAATAAATCAAAATGAAGGTGTAGAAAGTGACAGTTAGTTCAGTACTCATCCACCTAAAGATGGAGATATCTAAAGTAACATGTAAGGTAAGCTGGTCTTAGAAAGCAAATGTTGTAAAACAGAGAAGTAAAAAAAAAACCAGTAACGTAATGACCAAAGACACATAAAATAACAGTTAGGACGTGTACTGCCACTACACAAATGACCATCATACATGCAACTCCCAATTGATGCAGGACAAAAGGATGAACTATGAAGTGTGAAGAATGCAACAAGAAGCATTCCCATTCCCTTCCATCTTGCAATTCGTTCGCAACCAGCAGTTTGTAGACACTCGACAACAGAAAAAGAAAACAGATCGACTAATTCCTTGCCTCCCATCTATTAATTTCCATGCGCATGTCATAACCATTTAAACTTTTAAAGTAAATCACATTTTTCTAACCTGTCTTAACTTGCCCGGCCACATCCGTCTCATCGGTAGTCTTCGGTAATCTGACTGAGCTCAAACTCAATTTCAACGAGTATTCATCCTCAACCAATCCAAATTTTAGCTTTGATGATGCGCGTATGTAGGCTTCCAAATTAGCTGCTCCAAACAAAGTTTTCAGAGCATGAAGAGAGGCAGCAATGACTATTTGAAATTGTGACATTGATGAATGACGGCCAAAAGGGAGATAGACTGACTTGAAAAGTCAAAAATTAAAGCTAAAAAGAACCATCTAAATAGACAAGTTATGTCGCTTCTGCATGAGTGTTCACAGAGCCAAATGCAGGGCACATGGCTCTAGATGTGACCAGAAAGTCACAAAAGTGAGCTATCTCACGCAATCCATAATGTTCATCACCAGAGCAAGAATAATTTTTTTTAGACTAATTATCACCACTGCACAGGTTCACATTTTTGGGTAAGTGACAGGTGCAGATTGCAATGCAAAAGCTAATACACCCTTGCATTGTTGAAATGAGTAATCCCGGTGCATCAGTATGAGTTGTCTAGGCATTAGCAGGTTCTGCTTTCATCATCTCCTGAATGTGATTTGAAACAGGTCTTACTAGTATAAATTTTTATCAGCATTCAAGCACGTTACATAAGCAATGTATGCAATTTCAATGTAGATACAATATCATATAATCTTTTGATATTTACATAGCAACTTTGCTCTTTTCAGGAATATGCTTTCTTATATAAAACAGAAAATATTGGTTCACCTATGGCAGCCAGTATAAATATCGGAGATTTATAAGTAACTTGAAAAAATGAATCTTTCTCATTTGGCATAATTAAGCAACAGTACACTTTTTTCTATAGCTTGGCTGATGCAGGACAGTCTAGGGCTTGTCCTGGGCAGTCCTTATTCTGAGGGACACTTTAGAGTTTTAGGCTGAAATTTGAGGCTAGGTAGGCACTGGAATTGGGGGCTTATTCAGGGTTTACACTAGCTGTTTAGGGATGGTAAGGTGGTTGTTTGATTGGCTGGGATTACAATGGGTTACTGTAGCAGAAGGATTTGAAAGCAAAATAAAAGAACTAAACATCCCAACAAGGGTTTTTAGGTGCCACAACCTAAAGGTTTGAATTGCATAACATAACTCTTGGAAAGCTGAGAAATTGTCATAGTTTATTAATTCATCAACTCTGAAAATAAACAAAGCAAGCATGGGTGTTTATAGAGACTCAATCCTAAAGAATGATGACTCGTAAACCTACTAGAATACCTGATAGTAATTATCACCACCACAATGAACGAATTGCATTTATCGTACATAGATCTTAGCATGTACACTAAAGCTAAATATAGCTAAAAAATAGGCTAACTGACTGACTCTTGAACTTGAAGAGACTCCTGAGTTGAGTTTTAGCTCTGCATCAATGGTTCCCTCACTAGTAATATAATTGGGAAAATGCATCACGGGGTCCCCAACATTTTACAAAAAGTTCGATTGGGTCTTTCCGTGACAAAAATTCTACTTGGCACAAAATATTCCATTAGTATATATTTTTTAAAATTTTTGGTAAAAAAAATGGCCCCGTCAGGTTTTTTTATTTATTTTTTCCTATCTTATTCTTTTCTTTCCTTTTCTTTTTATCTTTTCCTTTTTTTCTTGATATTTTGGTAATAATAAGTTAGTTTTGGTAATATTTACCATAATAAATTAATTATTTATTAATTGTTTCATTTTCATATTATTATCCTAATTAGTAAGTGAAATCATTAGATTGTTTGCTACTTTTTTTCAAAACTTTCCTGATTTTTCTCATAAATTTTTTTCTTGTATTAATATTTCGGGTCCCATTCATAAGATAATATTGATAAAAAAATGAAAGATAATGGAATGCGCTGCCACGTTGGATTTTTTACACAGTGGGGACCTTAATGAACCAAAAAACATAACATTAGGGATTTTATTGAACCTAAGAATACATTAGGGACCCAATCGAACTTCTTGTAAAACATTGGGGACCCTAGGGTGTATTTTCCCTAATATAATTGTAAAGAATTGTGATACCATTGCCCGTCCACAGAGATGTAACACCATATCTTGTTTATTTAAGCGCATTTGCAAATACTTCTTTTAGTTTGTATACAAGTAAAACATGAAACGAAGTGGAATATTTATAGCAAATCTAATTAACATACCATTCATCACAGAGCGCCAAAGATCCACTTGATCAGGTTGCGACATATGCATAACATTCTTGCAATTTCCATTAATTATATAATCTGCCTGTGGGAATATTCAACTACTGTTATCAGTCAAAGCACATATTATTTCCCTTTGACACATTTAATTGAATTTTACAATCGAAAAAAGAAGCTATGAACCAAAAGTAGTAAACCAAACAAGGAGCTATATATCTAACAAACTAGCTATTATTCTCCACTAAAAAATTAATGTGTTAATGGATTCGCTCAGACTTTAATGGTTCATTTACATTGCTAATAAATGTATTTAGACAGAGATGAGGCAGAGAAGAGGGAGACGTGACCGAATGAAAATAACAAAAAAGGAGAGACTGTGTTGCAGGTGCATGTGTAAGGAAAGATAATGACAGGAAAGACATAATAGTGGAGACTAGACGCATATGACCTGGATATATCCACTGGCATACTTTGCAAAATAAATTATGCCTAAAAAAGGAGACTGTGTTGTTCCCAGATATGAGCTTTTACGAAATATCGTTAGCATCCAAACTCCAACAACTGAAATGGAAAAAATAGCCAGTCTCTTCATATCACAATTATAGATTTCCCGCAACTAGCATGATTAGATAACAGAAACTGAAGTGCAGAAAAACCAATGAGATCCCTGAGGCTCTATCCAACTTTTACGCAAGAGTGAAGGACTAACCTCTTTCAAAGAATTAATAAAGCTCCACTTCACAGAGTCTTCACCTTCACAAGGGATCAAGATGTTATTTGGATATCCTCTAAAATGCACCTGTAATGAAGTGTACAAAAATCGGTCACTAAAAAGGACAATTACGAACCAAAAAGTAAGAAACAACAGTTATCACTATTACATTTTCATACTGCCAGAAAAAAAAAAATGCCATCTGTAGCCGTTCACTCAACTAGGCAAGGAACAATGGGTGGGAAGAAATGAAAAGAGGAACAGGTCTCCTGTGGATCTGCCATGGGCATGTACCAAAAGGATATTCCATCGGCATCATCAGTTGTCCATATTGCATCAGGTTAGCTCATGAATAAACTAATGCTCCTGGATTTTTAATAGATTTCCGTTTGCCAAGAAACAAACACTCGCCTAATACACTTACTCTAAATGATAAATAAATAGACCACTAAAAGGTGCTGTAGTGGTTGCAACAAAACCAAAAGGAGAAAAACAAAACAGGTGTGTCACAATGAAAAGAATGTGGTTCGATAAGTAACTAAGCTCTCAAATTCAAGTACTATAAACAAAAAACCTACTTCCAGTGAGAAAGTAAGGGTGATAAAAAAACAAAGTGACAAATGCGTATAGCTGTAATAGGCCTGACATTTTATGCAAAGTGTGTGTGTGTGATGCAGTGGCCACATATGTGCAGATGAAAAAATAAGTGTTTCCAAGAAATAGTTCTATGCACAAACATCTTATGTTCCATCCCACCATTTAAAAATAGATCAATTGCATCTTTTTTAGATGAACAGGAATAGTTACAAATACAATTCCAGACCCCCACTCTCCAAAAATAGAGTAGCTGTTATGTGCAAGCATACAGCATTTTACATCTAACATAACAAATAAAAGGGGATAATGCCAGCAGAGTTAATGCAATGATTATCCTCCAGATTTTCAATTCATCCAGTCACGACACCACTTCGCACATCTAGTATATATCTACCCTTGGTGAATGAGAAGAGCTCATAACAAATGTAGTTTCTTCTTAACACCCAGTTTCAAGCAGAAAGTAAAGTAAATGGGCGATCCAATCATAATAACATAATCTAGTAGCAAAGAGCTCTGTAAAAACATAAAGATTTAACCAAAAGAGAAAAACATAAAGAAACAACATACTGTCAAATTCCAAGGCCTTTCCGGTTCTGCACAAAGAAGATCAAAAAGAACTCCCGTTGGTATATACCTGCAAAACATAAAAAGTTAAAGGAGTTTTCACTAATTAGTAGCTCCACGCGCGCACATACATAGAGATGGAGTAAAAAAAGGAGGAGGGTGGAGCAGTGCTTACCATTTGAGGGGCAATCCTCTATATTCAAACCAAGGGGTATCATGGCCAGGAGGGAGAGCAGCACAGAAATAAGGCTTGATGAGTGGAAGCAGCAAAGGCAAATAGCCAATCCTGGGAGCTAAAACGTGTGCGGGCGGAGGAGGTGGGTGACTCGTCACTTCTGATTCATGGAGATGGATCTGCAATGGAATCGCACCTTGCCACACATATTTTTGCGCTTCCGTCATCTCTACACCATCGCAGATCACAAAATTCACAACAACATTAATATGTGGAGACATTGTATTGCCAGTAAGTGAGCGTGAAGTGATAAAGATAGAAGTAGAGTGGAATGCCAATCACCTGCCGTGCCGCCTTGTTTCAGATGGAGGAGGAGAAGGAAACGCCGGAAGAAGAAGACGGCTATGGACTTTTTGGTCTGGCTGTTTCACTGTGTTGGTAGTCGTTACTTCTTTACGGGTTTGATGTACCAACCGGACTCCTAATATTGACCGACAGATGCAGCGTTATTGGGGCTCCAACTACTTCAAGTAAGAAACTAATTAATACTAAAAATAAAATTTTGAAAAGTACAGAATTCAAAATTTTGGCATTCAATTCCAACTTTTGCAAGAAAAACAAAACTCATACTGAACAATTAACAAACACCCAGAAAGCCATTCAATGATAAATAAATCCTTTTATCTAACAATGCACCAAGCGAACACCATCGGAAGTGAGCCGAATTGCATTAGCAACAGGCCGACATAAATCAAAATCCCCAAATAAACATCATTAAGTGCACTGAAAAAAAATTGAATTATCCAAGCAACAATAACAAAGGAGTACTCTTTCTAATTAAAAACAGAGCAAAATCCCAGAGAAGTAAGAACCCAAAAACAAAAAACACCACACCCTAACAAAACCGCACTCCTCCTCACTGCTCCTCCCAGCAAAAAAATCAGCACCCCAAATGAAACGGCGGCGACTAGTCAGCGACGGTGTGAGTGTGAGCGGCGCGATTGTCTATTGTTGGTCGGAGTCGGGACTGTGGGAGTGAGTGGGAGTTGAACGTCGGAAGAGGAGGAGATGAGGAGAGGGGCGGAGAGATTAGAGCAGAGGAGGAGATGAAGAGTGGAACGTCGGAGGAGGAGGACGCGATTGGTTCTACTTTGTTGCGTTGGGATTTTGGGAGAGGAGAGACCAGCAGCACCAGCAGATGAGATTAGATGAGATGATTAAACCCGTGGTTGTAAGAACCGGACCGGACCGACCAGTCCGACCGGGAAAACCTTGACTCGGTCATGGGTCCGGTTCTTACAAACCCAAAAGACCTTATATTTCATTTCATGTAAAAAAAAATTTGACCAATCTGGTCCGACCATGAATCGTTGATCCTGAGCCAGTTTGGCCGGTTCATACGGTTTTTTTTTTCCAATTTTGATTCAATTATTTAACTAAAATTTCGGGATTTGTTTTCTTAAATTCAGTATTTTCTTTTTTCTATAATGATTTAAATCTATATTATTCATTTTTTTTATTAGATACGCATATTTTCATATAAATTAACATTTATATACCAACTTTTAATTCAATTTACAATTTAAACCTAAAACCTTTGTTAGTATGTTTTGCGTATTTGACGGGACAAACTCGTAAGGGTCACAGGTCTAACCCGGATCGGTCTCATGTTAATGTGGGACGGGTCACGAGACCGAAACTAGAATTGCCACCCCTAGTTTGACCATTAACCATTATTAAGGACCCTATCATAGCGTTTGATTGATGGAATGTTAATTCTCTCTTTTACACCATGTTTGAAACTAAATTCTAATTAGAAATAAATTCATTTCACTAATTATTTTAAAGATGAAATCATTTCACAATGAATTCTTATATTTGCATTTCCAAAAGAAAAAAACCAATTTCAATTCATTTCATTTGTTTGGAATATCTTCATAACAGAATTCATATATCACAATTTTACTAAAATATCCTCAATTACATTGTATTAAAGTATTAAAATTCTTTTGCATGAAAATACATTGTAACTTTGATATGGAAAATAAATATTTAACAAATGAGATTTATCCAAACAAAAAATATGAAATAAAAAAAAGTGCAGCCACGTTAAGGTGTGGCAGTAGATTAGCCACGTTACTTATATATAAATAAATAAATATCTATTTATGTTAGGTTAGTTTTGTAATTTTAATATTTTAAGTAAAATCTCTCCATAATTCTCACTCAAATCAGACCTATTTTGGTAAAATTTACTTTCTGTTAAAAAATAAAAAGTTATAGTTTGACTAGAGTTTGACTAGAGTTTAAATCCTAACTACTTATCTACGAAGCAATGAATTTGCAATCAAATCATCTCATTTTCTAACAAATTTGAAATTCCAAAGAAGTTATTAAATTACTCTCTCGTGAAAGTGATACTTGGGAGAGTGATTAAATGGAATGCTAACTTTTTAGCGTTTGGTTAGTATTTAAGATTTTGTGAAAAATATCATCCTTTTATTTATTTTGTACTCAAGAATCTTACACGAGTAAGAAAAAAATACTATTTTCTCCTTAAACAATAATTTTTTTTTTCATAACCAGCAATAATAATTATTTAATTATTTTAAAT
>NBIL01018975.1:0-10138 GCA_002752925.1 Viola pubescens var. scabriuscula
CGGGACCGGCCAAAAATATTATCTTAGAGAGTTTATTAAATAATCGAGTATTAATTTATCGAGTTTCTACTGTATAATACTAGTTGCACGTATAACTTTTTTTAAGGGGAAAATACGAAATATAATTTCTTATTTAAACCAGATGTTTCACGTGCATCTCACGTGACAAAACATATAATCTAGTCAAATGAAATGAGAGTGTCCTACTCCTGTCTGTCACAGACGACTGCAAATTCCAATGAAACTCGCGAGACCCATTTCCCGCCTGTACACAACCTCTTCAACAACCCTGAAACAGAAGCGAGTACCCAACAATCCAGTCTCCATCGACTCCATTAAAGAGCTACACGCACACCTCATTAGAATCCATTCGCACCAAGACCCATATGCAATTTCACCAGTTATAAAGTCATACGCTTTGTTTCCTTCTTACCTGCACAAAGCGCTTCTCGTCTTCGACCAGCTTGACCACCGCACATTGTTTGCTTCCAACCAATTGCTGCGTGGTTTATCTCATAGCGATAAACCCAGCGAAGCAATTGATAGCTATTGTAAATTGTTGTATTACCAAGGAGTTTCTGGCGATAATTTGACATTTATTTATTTATTCAAGGCTTGTGGCCGTGTTAAGGATGCTTTACGGGGTCAGGTGTTTCATGTTCATGCTTTGAAAAATGGGTTTGGGTTGTATCTTTTCGTATGTAATGCATTGATCAGCATGTATGGGTGTTTCGGTGATTTGGTTTCAGCGCAGAAGGTGTTTGATGAAATGGGTGACAGAGATTTGGTTTCTTGGAATTCTCTGATTTGTTGTTATAGTCAGTGCAATAGGTATAAGGAGGTGTTGAGTTTGTTCAATTTGATGCAGGAAGCCAGAATGAAGGCTGATGCGGTTACGATGGTGAAGGTTATATTAGCATGTAAAAGTTTGGGTGACTGGGATTTTGCGGATTCTGTGGTCAAGTACATTGAAGACAGTGCTGTGGATATTGATGTTTATTTAGGAAATACATTGATAGACATTTATGGACGGCGTGGTTTGTTGTGTTTGGCCACACTCGTTTTTGATAGAATGAAGGAGAGGAATATAGTTTCTTGGAATGCATTGATTGCAGGGTATGCAAAGGTGGGGAATTTAGGTGCAGCAAGGGAACTTTTCTGTAAGATGCCTGTGAGAAATGTAATTTCATGGAGTTCAATGATCACAGGCTATGCCCAAGCAAAAAGATTTTCAGATGCAGTGGAGTTTTTTCGAGAAATGATGCGCTCTGATGTGACACCAGATAAGATTACAGTTACTTCTGTGCTTTCTGCTTGTGCTGGGCTGGGTTCGCTTGATATGGGAATGGAAGTTCATGAGCATTTTAGTAGACATGGTATAGTAGCAGATGTTTTTGTGCAGAATGCCTTAATAGATATGTATTGCAAGTGTGGGGAGGCTGGAAAAGCATTGGAGGTGTTTTTTGGGATGAAAGAGAAGGATAATGTCTCATGGACATCAATCATCTCTGGTCTTGCAGTTAATGGGTTCGCGAACAAGGCGGTTGAGCTCTTCTCACAAATGTTGAGAGATGGTGTTCAGCCAACTCATGGAAACTTCATGGGTGTTTTACTAGCTTGCACTTATACTGGACAGGTTGATAAAGGTTTGGAATATTTTGAAAGTATGGAAAAAGTTTATGGCCTAACACCAGAAATGAAACATTATGGGTGTGTTGTGGATCTCCTAAGCCGTTCTGGTGATGTAAGCAGGGCGTATGAGATTATAGAAGCAATGCCAATGGCTCCAGATGGTCTGATATGGAGGATATTATTAGCTGCTTGCAAGCTTCATGGGCATCTGGCCTTAGCTGAGATTGCTGTAAACAAGCTTCTTGAACTAGATCCTGCTAATAGTGGGAATTTCGTCCTCTTGTCCAATACTTACGCCGGTTTTGATAGGTGGGAGGATGTTGCGAAAATGAGAGCATTATTGGTGGAAAAAGATCTGCAAATGCCTTTTGCTTGGAGTTACATCGAAGTACAGAGAGAAACATCAAACAGTACTCAGGCAGGACCTACTGCTTGTAGTATCTCAGAAGAAACATAAAATATGAATGCAAGTTGGTACCATTTGTGGTTTCTATTTTTTTCAGGAAGAAATAACATGGCCCATGCGAATGGTGAAACACCCGGAGGTCTATGAGAAGACACAGATGGAAGTCCTTTCACTTCATCCAACAACAAATTGATATATGATGGGATTCAAGCAAGAAAGCGTAGAATGAATCCACAAAATCCATTAAATGTCTATAGATTGAACATGACCTTAATGGCAGTGCCACCCCGCGCACTCGTTTGAAAGGCTTCTTCTACTTCTTCTTGTGAGAAGCTGAACCTGTGAGTTATCAAGGGTTTAACATCAATCTTGCCAGTCCTCAAGAACTCGATGCACAGTGGCCATGTGTTCCTATACCGGAAAATGCCAATAACATCGACCTCCCTGCACCCGACAACATCCGTTATTACTTGTTACCATAAGCTTTCAGCATCAAATGTTTCTCAAAAGATTACCTTGCAGCAGCTGGAGTAAGTGGGACAGTCATTTCTGACAAGGCCAATCCAACAAGGCAAACTTTGCCACCTGACTGGGTGGCATTTAGAGCTGTAGTCATGGTTTTGTTATACCCAACACAATCAAAGCTTACATCAATGCCTGAACCCATAGCATTTTGTATCTTTATTACTTCTTCATCTACATCCTGTAAGTTCACTTCACTTTCATCAGTAAAACATTCTCTGATGCTTTGCTTGCCTATATCAGGAAATTATTGATATCTAGTAATCGGATGAAATTTGCAGGGAATAAAAGGAAAAAAAAGGTTCAGCATAGATAACCTGGATGTTTGGTGAGACTCGGAGGATCTCATGCACCCCGAGATTCTTCGCTATGGATAAACGGCTGTCATCAACATCAGCAATAACAACTCTAGGAGCGCCAAAGGCACGGGCAGCCAAGAAGGTTACAAGGCCTATCGGCCCTGCTCCCATGATGAATACATTTGTCTCTGGGCCAACTCCTGCACGACGACAGGCATGGACACCGACACTGAGAGGCTCACACATTGCTCCTTCCTCCAGGTTCACGTTATCAGGTAGTTTGAAACACAGATTTGCAGGATGCACCACCTGATAGAGAAAAGTGGCCCATAAAGTGCATAAAGACCACTGCATATATACATATGTTTGCTTACGAACGATAAGAATTGAACTTGAAACAGCTATATATCCTCACCTTGTTGGCGAGCGAGCCATTCGTTGGCGGAGATCCGAAGAACTTCATTTCAGGGCATAGATTGTAGCGACCTTCTCTGCAAAGACTGCACCTTGTGCAACTAATTCCTGGTTCTAGTGCTACACGGTCACCCACCGCGAGAGACGACACTTGGCTCCCGACTTCTTCTATGATCCCAGCACATTCATGTCCTATGACCATTGGTTTTTTCACAATGAAGTTTGCACACCTCATCGTCTGCTGGCAATGGTGATAAATATTAAATAGCATATATATTCATGTCAGAACATAGTTAAGTTACAATTATAACAAGCATAACTATCCATTAAACCCATGTTCAGTTCCATAATTAGTAGCAGAATCTTGATATGAATTTAATCAGCTAACATGCTCAGTTCCAACTTCATTTTCACCTTGAAGTGATGAACATCGCTTCCACAGATACCAAGAGCCTTTATCTGCACTTTGACATCAAAAGGACCTGTTGTTTTGTTGCAGAACCAAAAAAGAAAAAGAAAGACATGAATGCATGAATACATGAATATACATGAATAAATAAGTAAGTAAAAGGAGATGAATATTCTCCTTATCTGAATCGGATACCAAGAGGAGGAAGATGATAAGGCAGAATCTTAAGCGTTTTGATCCCAAGAAGCCAAGCAGCCATGTTCTTCTCTTGTTCTTCTGTTTCTTGTTTGATCCCCATGACCACCAGATCATCATCTGCCATTTTCTCTATGGTGGTTGAAGTTTATTTCTTCTGGCTAATCTTAATTATTATCTCACCAAAATAATCTAATCTGCATTTTCATTAGCAACGACGCTACTTGGTGCTAATTTCCCGTACGGACCTAACCGGTCGGTTCGATCCATAAAGTTCGAAACCGGTCAGCTTTAGCCGGGTCAACTTACATCGGCCAATCAATTAGAAAATTGGATAAAATTGGAGAAATGGTGACGTGTCTATGACTGTGCTTCGTCTTTTTTTTTTCTTCTATTTTCCAGGATGAGGTCAATCTCTGGATAAAGACAGAGACTACTGGTCTACTAGTAATATTTAATGTTATGTCTACAGTGTCACTGTGTAAACGCAGGAGATAATCATATAATGCCATTTGATTTTTGAAGAATAGATTTTTTATTACACTCTTTATTAATTAGTTCATCTTATTATTTTTGTTGCTACAGCAAAAGCTTCCTGTCGCTTTCTTATCTTTCCCTGTCGTCATTCTCATTCACATCTTCAAAAGGAAGAATATTACAATCTTTCTACTTACTGTGGACGTTTCTGGGAGAGATAAGACTTTCTTCTGTGTCTCTGTGATAGTGAGTCTGTAAAATGGGTAAAGGAGGGATGTCGAAAGGGGAAAACAAAGATGGAGAAGAAGAGAACATGGCTGCTTGGCTTGTTGGTATCAACACTCTAAAGATTCAGCCTTTCAAGCTCCCTGCTCTTGGTACTACTTTTCTGTCCACTTATCTTGATTTGATTCAGCTACCCGATTTTGTTTCTGTGTCCATCATCAGCAGAACTTTTCATTTCTTCAAATCTATAAATTGTCTATTTATTTATTTTTAGAGCCACCCATTTGCTTGATCTATTGAATACTTATTATATCAGCTCTTTAATAATTGTTTCTTGAAGGACCTCATGATGTCAGAGTAAGGATGAAAGCTGTTGGTATCTGTGGGAGTGATGTTCACTACCTCAAGGTACATCCCTAAGCAACTATTTTTCCATTTCAGTGATTGAAGTTCTTTCTTTCTTTTTTCCTTTGGGTGACTGACCCAAGTTCCTATTGAACTTCTGCTTGCTTGACTGGGAGTGTGTGAAACGAAAGAGAGAACAAGTTTGTATTTTTGTCCAAGTGGGGAATAACTTTATTTTGAGATGGACAGAGGAAAAAACACAATGGTGATCCTCAGTTGGGGGGACTTGCTACTTTTTCATGTCTTGTTTCCCATGTGTTTATGTTGGATAACATGTCTACTTGCACTTTGCAGACCTTGAAATGTGCGCATTTTGTTGTGAAAGAGCCGATGGTCATTGGACATGAGTGTGCTGGGATCATAGAGGAAGTTGGCAGTGAGGTCCAAAGTCTTGTGCCCGGAGATCGTGTGGCTCTTGAACCCGGGATCAGTTGCTGGCGATGCAGCCTATGCAAAGAGGGCAGATACAACTTGTGCCCAGAGATGAAGTTCTTTGCTACCCCGCCTGTTCATGGTTCTCTTGCCAATCAGGTCAACCTTATGTATACTGAACTTTATGTCTGAAGAATTCTGCAATTAAAAGCATTTGATGAGAAAAATAAAATTGCAGACTTATAACTGTGAAGTCACATCCTTTCTCATGTAAACAGGTGGTGCACCCTGCAGACCTATGCTTTAAACTGCCTGACAACGTTAGCTTGGAGGAAGGAGCCATGTGCGAGCCTTTAAGTGTTGGAGTTCATGCCTGTCGCCGAGCTAATATTGGCCCAGAAACAAATGTGTTGGTCATGGGAGCTGGACCAATAGGATTAGTCACTTTGCTGGCTGCTCGTGCATTTGGTGCACCTAGAATTGTCATTGTTGATGTAGACGACTACCGTTTATCAGTTGCCAAGGATCTTGGTGCTGATGAGATAGTTAAAGTGTCAACAAACGTTCAGGTTCTTATTTTTTAAGTAGTCATTTCCATTAATTATTACTGAAAGTGAAAGATGCACATTTCCTGTCTCCTTAAGAATTCATTAGGCTTGCATTATTCTTTGGGTCCCAGTGGTTGCTGGATTTGTTCAATTGAAAACTTTTAGGATGAATGAGTTGTCTATTGTTTGATGGAAACCCGATCATGTTGAGCCTTATATTCTTTGGTACAACGTCCCTATTCCCAAACTCCCCCGTCTGATGAACGTTTTACAGGATGTAGATGCCGAAGTGATAACGATACACAAAGTGATGGGGACTGGAGTGGATGTCACCTTTGATTGTGCAGGCTTCACTAAAACCATGTCAACAGCCCTGAGTGCCACTAGGCCAGGTGGCAAAGTTTGCCTTGTAGGGATGGGCCATAATGAGATGACTGTCCCCCTTACTCCAGCTGCTGCAAGGTACTTGATTTTATTTTTCTTTTATTTCGTACTCATTCTGAGTGGTATTAGAATTAAGGATTTAGGAATAGAAGCTATTGATTAAGAGTTTAGGATTTCTTACTTGTTTTGGTTCATAATCATTTTAGGGAGGTTGATGTGATTGGTGTGTTTCGGTATAAGAACACATGGCCATTGTGTCTTGAGTTCTTGAGGAGCGGTAAGATTGATGTGAAGCCATTGATAACCCATAGGTTTGGGTTCTCACAAGAGGAGGTTGAAGAAGCTTTTGAAACAAGCGCTCGTGGTAGCACAGCCATTAAGGTCATGTTTAATCTGTAATCTGATGTACTCGGCTCATGTTAAACAGTAATGTAATGCACATTCCTGTTCTTAGAACATTTAAGTGAAATTTACAGAAAAACAAAGCCAAACTGTGCAAGAAGGTTAATGATGTGAAAAAACATAAGCTGTGGCTGATGGAGTCTGTTTTCCTGGCATGTTCTTGTTTAGCTCTTATAGAACTTATCCTGTGCATATTATGCTTATTGGAATCTACGATGCTTAATAAATTAGTATTTCTGTTATACATTTCCTAGTTCTCTGTTATACGTTTACTTTCCAATGGTTAATAACTTTTCTTTTGTGTGGATTTTACTTAAATAGACAATAAACCAGAATCCATAATCTCCCTGTTGAAATGAATCAATCTAAATGACAATCCATAAATATAAAAGGTTGACAGTTGGTAGTTAGTATTCCATGCCTCCCTTTTTCTCCCTGTTTTGGAGAATTAAAGAATTCCATACTCTCTCACTTGACCAGTTCAATCTCCGATGAAAATCAAAATATCATAACCTGTTTCACTTCTTTGTCGACTCATTCAAAAGAAATCTTACTTTGATCCAAAAAACAAGGTTGATCCAAAAACCAAGGTACCCATATTGCTGTGTGATGTATTATAAATATGGACGCCTTCGCCTTCTTTAGAGAGGGAAAAAAAAGGGAGAGTGAGCTTACTGTCATCTGTGTGTGTGAGAGAGTTTGGGATTTCAAACAAGTTTAGCAAAATGGGGAAAGGAGGAATGTCAAAAGGAGAAGAGAATATGGCTGCCTGGCTCGTTGGTATCAACAACCTCAAGATTCAGCCTTTCAAGCTCCCTGCTCTTGGTACTTCTTTTCTCTCCACCATGTTTTTCGTCGAGTGTTCATTGAACCCCTTTGCTGTGATTGTTTCGTATGCTTACAGTTGTTCTGTGCTTTCAAAGGAGCCCGTGATGTCAGAGTAAGGATGAAAGCTGTTGGTATCTGCGGAAGTGATGTCCACTACCTAAAGGTATCCCCTTCTTCAACTCTTAACAATTAGTAGGATCTGTTTGGCTGAGTGATCCCTGTTATTACTGTGGATATTATGGTTTTTGTGCGTGTTGCAGACCATGAAATGTTCAAATTATGTCGTGAAAGAGCCAATGGTCATTGGACATGAGAGTGCTGGGATCATAGAGGAGGTAGGGAGTGAAGTTAAGAATCTTGTGCCTGGAGACCGTGTGGCACTGGAGCCAGGGATCGGTTGCTCGTCCTGCAAAATTTGCAAACAAGGTCAATACAATCTATGCCCTGACATGAAGTTTTTCGCTACCCCTCCTGTTCATGGTTCTCTTGCCAATCAGGTTAACTATGCAACATTTCAACATTTAAAACCATACAGGAATTCTGCTATGGCCTATGGCCTTGTTTGCATTTATTGAAATAGTAATTTTCTTGTATAAAGGTGGTGCATCCTGCAGACCTATGCTTTAAATTGCCAGACAATGTGAGCTTGGAGGAAGGAGCAATGTGCGAGCCTTTAAGTGTTGGAGTTCACGCATGTCGCCGAGCTAGTGTTAGCCCAGAAACAACTGTGTTGATCATTGGAGCCGGACCTATAGGACTTGTTTCAATGCTTGCAGCCCGTGCTTTTGGTGCTCCTAGAATTATCATCGCTGATGTGGATCAAAACCGTTTATCTGTTGCCAAGAGTCTTGGCGCTCACGAGACTATTAAAGTTTCAACAGACATTAAGGTTTCTTATCTTTAAGGAAATCAGTTTTTCTTTTTACAGAAAAATTCATACACTTCCAGACCAGCTTTGCTTTTCGATTCGTCTTCAATTGAAAACCTTAGAGAGAACCCAACTTTGTGGTGGTTATGTACATTTTGACCGACACCTGATTTCCTATTTCCAAGTACTTTTGGTCTGATAAGAATTTTACAGGATGTAGATAGTGAAGTGTCGACGATACAAAAGACGATGGGGACTGGAGTGGATGTTACCTTTGATTGTGCAGGCTTCAACAAAACCATGACGACAGCCCTGCAAGCAACTAGGACAGGTGGCAAAGTTTGCCTCGTAGGGATGGGCCAGAATGAGATGACCATCCCTCTTACTTCAGCTGCTGCAAGGTACCTGATCTTATTCCCTCTTATTTTCATACAGTAATTGTTTTCAAGCAAGCATGATTGACATAAGTAGTCGTGTAGTTCTATGAATGTTCTTGCATTTTGCGATGGAAATCTTGCTTGTTTTGAGAATTTTGTGTACGATTTCAGGGAGGTTGATGTGTTGGGCGTGTTCCGGTACAAGAACACATGGCCGCTATGCCTGGAGTTCTTGAAGAGTGGGAGGATTGATGTGAAGCCACTGATAACACACAGGTATGGGTTCTCACAGAAAGAGGTTGAGCAAGCTTTTGAAACAAGTGCCAAGGATACAAAAGCCATCAAGGTCATGTTTAATCTCTAATAATGCCATGCGATGCAGCAGAATCTCTTCTCCTCTCATCTGATCAACCTTGTCGGCCAAGGCACAGTCCAGTCCTTGTGGGTTGAGGATGACATCTTTCTTTCATTCAGCTTTTAATCTTGTAGACAGTTTTCTTGGTTTGAATTTTTGTTTCTTCATTGAAGAGTTTAATAATGTTTAATATTTTAAATTTCATTTTGGGACATTAGTCTGCTTGGATAAGTAACCAACTAAGTAACCAACTTATCGAAAGAGGGGTAGTACTATATTATAGGAGCATCTTTCTTGCTTACTTTTACTCGATCAAGGTAATTTAATGGAACAAAAAGAAAAGTAGTTTTAATTTACTATTTAATAGTGGGCTGTCAATGAACATGGAACTCAACGATTGTCTATTAATGACAAAATATTTTGCGTGTATTAATACTCGACGATTGTTTTTACTTTTTAGTGTCACATTCCTACGACATCGTGAGGGCAAGATTATTATTATCTTCTGTATGAAGTAAACATTTCCTAATTATAACGCAATAGTTGGCTCGTACTGCGAAAATTGATTAGGTCAAGTAAATCAGTTATTTTAAATGAAACTACTACTATACAAATTTGAATTTCTTTTAGAATTGTAATGATTCGATGAATTGGGTTATTTTAATAAAGGAGTTATTTTTTATCACTAGTCTAGTCATAAATAAATATTTAATTTTTCTTTATAGCTTTAGTTAGCATAATCAAATACATGAATAATTAGTCAACATTTTGTCACTAGGTGTATATAAGAATTTCTCTCTAGTCTAGTCATAAATAAATGAAATTCATACAAGGAACACAGATGACGTTACCCGACCACACCCCTTAGTATTTATAATGGATAAAATTTAGGTAACTCGACCCATAGTGTATTTAACGAGTGTAATTTAGCTTTCAAAAAATTACACTTGTTAATAAGAAACACTAATAATGTGTAAATTTTAATTTTTATGGACACTAATAATATAAATCGAGTACAGT
>NBIL01019067.1:0-16112 GCA_002752925.1 Viola pubescens var. scabriuscula
TTGTTCGGCGACGGAGAGTGTTTATTTGTTAACTGCCGCAGAGCACTAATTTGGTTTTTTGTTAACTGCCGCAGTTTTAAAAAAGTTTAAATTGTTGGTAATAGTATTAATATATTGAAATGTAATGAATATGTTGAACAAATATCTAGTACATGTAAAGAAGTATTGAGTAATATAAATATTAAAGTATCAAATACGACTTACGAGCCCATACACACTAAGAATTTTCAAACAATTAAAACTCTAAATAATTAGTAATTACATTTAGTAATTAAAAGCATAAAACTCTAAACAATTAGTAATTACATTTTTTTAATTTTATGACAATTGACATGATTCTTTATTACAACAATATAATCCTTTTTTTATTAAGTAAAATATTGAACAATAAATATATATCCACGATATACCTCAATAACTATATATTAAAGTAATGATTAATGGTAATATTACTAGTATGTGCCATATTATTAATAATTAATGGTCTTACTTTATACATATTAACTATATAAATGTCTATTACAATTTACAACAATATACTACTTCCTCATATTAAAAAAATTATTTTCTTACTACGAAAAAAAAATCCTCATAATTCTTACATAATTTATTTCTTAATAAAAAAAGGAAAAAGAAGGTCTTTTACTTAAGTTTAAAAGAAAAAAGAAGGATTAAAATTTTCTATTTCGTAGTTCTTACTATGGAGAAAATATTTTTTCCTCATAATAGTTCTTATATAACTTCCTTAATGATTTTTTATATTTAAAATAATGAATTGAGGTGTCAAATCAATAATTTTTTATATTTAAAAAAATGAATTGAGGTGCCAAATCAATAAGAAAGATCGAGTAAATGTGCTAAAAATATCATTATCTATTTTCTTTTAGCCGCCCCCTATTGATCTTTTTTTTCCCCAGAAAATAGGCCTATATTGTGAAATTTTAGAAAAAAACTATTTCCTCTTATTTTTTATAGTTTACCATTTAACTGAAATTTTAAATATTAAGATAATGATTATTTTTAGTTGAAATTAATGAGAAAGATGAAGAGAATTATTGCAATTGTTGAAAATGTGAAAGAAATATATAATTCACTTAGTGATATTTATGACACAATTATTAAAAAATGTAAAATGAGTAAAAAGAGACTAACTAACCTCATTGGAATTTTAAAAGGGACAATTAAAAATATTTTTTTTAGCTCAAACTAATCAGCTAAAAAAAACCGGTAGTAATTAATAATGACTAATTAGTACTCCCTCCCTTTCACAAAGAAAAAAGTCAAAGTTTGAAGTTATTTTTTTTTCAAATAAATTGTCGTATTATACTTCCTAAAATGATTTGTAATTGTGGCTATTATTTAATAAAAAATTGTAATATTCATTAACCAATATATAGTATAATCAACTAAAGTTATTTATCGTGCAAGAGAGATAATTATTTAATATAAAAATAGTTTTAAAAACAGTATCTAATCATTTACTTAATAAAACGTGAATTTCTCTAATTTGACTTTTTTTATATAAAAATAGTTTTAAAAACAGTATCTAATCATTTATTTAATAAAACGTGAATTTCTCTAATTTGACTTTTTTTATAAATCGGAGGGAGTAATAACAGCCTTCAATGATGATTCATACATTCTCCTTACTTGATAACTAAACCATAGAAAGTCATTATTTTTTTCTATGTTTTCGGTTGTCCACTCTATTTTTTCTCTAAGAGACTAATTCAGTTTGAGCATCGATGAGCCTTAAAATGAATGACTCTCCTAATATATGGTTTCCTCCCTTCAAAAAACTTGAACCTAAAACTTAGATTGAAAGTTAACAAGTCATTTATCATTCGACTATAATATTTATCGTAAGGTATTTTAAAGAGTGGACTTCCATTGATAGATTGTGCATTAGTTACATTTCTGACTAATTCTTTTTCATATTTTATTTGTTAAATCGCCTTAAAATTGGGTTAAACTTTAATACATAATTTTTTTTTAAATAAAATAAATTCGAAAAAAAAAACATACCTCATAAAATGATAAAACAAACCCTAAATTCGAACCTCAGTATCTTAAAAAATAGAACAGTAAACTTGTTAATTTAGAAGATCTTAAGTGGAGTGAAGTTTTTGAAAACCCTTTTACATATGCCATACTGAAAAAAAAATGAAAAAAATTGCCATGCTCCGACTTCCGAGTAAGTATTTTTCAGGATCTGCATATCCAAAAGGCATTTTGATGCTCTTTTGTGGGTAGACATGCAAGAATCTGAATATCAAGTGTAAGTTGCTGTAAGAATCTGAATATCCAACATATTTTAGCAACTTGTCTGTCTCTCATTTTTTATCAAGGGTTGTTAAACCAAAAATGCTTCTAACTTGTCTGTCTCTTGCGGCACAGGAAAGGGTTCGCTTTGGAGTTTGAGACACCTAACTTGAAAAAAAAGAGGTACAAAACTGAGAATAAAAATGCTTTGAACCCTCTTCTGCTTTTATTTTTACAATATGAGAGGACTTCTGACGTGAATCTTGATAAGAAACTGGACTTTGAGCCACAGTACAAGCAACTTGCCTACATTTGCTGTGATAATTTATTTAAATTTATGCAAGAATTAAGGCAAAGACTTGAGAAATCTTCACTAAGCTCTACTACATACACCTTGCAATAGTAAAAGCCCCATCTCTTTTCCATTTAACTAGAGGGTTTCCTTCCAGAACCGGACTGACCTGTCTGTCCCGCAGGAAATGAAGGTTGCCTCAGTTGGCGAGTGCTCAAGCCAACGAGGTGCACCGACATGGTTGGAAGACCACCTTGCCACTTTCTCTGCTGTTAGAGCATCCCATATAACAATCTGCATTTATTACCACGGATAAGAATTCAAGTAGACAAATGACAAATTATGACACAGCATAGCAAGTAAAGCAGCCAAACGAACCTCATTGGTTACTTCATCTATGGATAGAATGAATTCTTCAGTGTCATTGAAAACAGCCTGCAGTGAACACAGGAGTGGATTAACCAGAACTATGGTTTGGAAGTCCGTAAATATATCAAAGTCACAAATTTTGAAACTCTGTTTCAAAGCATAGTTTAGAGATTCATTTTTCCCCTGATTCTGAGCAGAATGTTTGAACCCCATGGCATGGACACTTATTAGAACCATGGATGGACAATTACCTAACACATGTATTAGCAAATTTCCGGATAATACGGGTATAAGTAATCTCAATGAAGACTGACTGGTTTTTGGACACACAATCAACTAACTGACGTAGTAGATTTTACTTGTTCTTTTCCTATTATTTCTTTCTGCTCTATCGCAGTCTCCAAAAAGGAAGGATAGGGGGGAAAAGGTTAAAACAGCAGTGATGAAATGGTAATCAGTACGAAAAAAGAATAAATGTACAATTTCGAAATTTGGATGAAGGTTTCCTTTCATACCTGGGAGCGCAACTGTGTATGTGTAGCCCCAGTATATTGTTTGACCAGTCTTCCATTGCCAACCTCCCAAAGATTAATAGAAGAATCCTTCCCACAAGAGAGAACAAACCTGGCAAATGAAATTTTCAGTCATATAGCAAATCCGTGTTAAGGCACCATCCAAAGGAAAATGAAAGTTTTAGGAGGTAATATGATATCCCTGTTGAGAAAGCAATGCAACTATGCAAGTGGAAAGAAAATAACGTAGAAAATTGAGGATTGATATAATTTGTTGCCTTTTCTTCCACTGTAGTAAATTGCATCCAATGGCATAAATGTAAGGTTTATGATTGCCATCACTTATCATAATGTAAAACACGTATTCATCCCATTTCTGGGTAATGAGAAATGAGAGCCTAGCTATCTTTAAATATTTTTCCTGTCTGGCATGAGCTATTTGTTCCTGATTATCTCAAGAACAATTTGTCCAAAATTAAGCTCACAACCCGTCTGAATCATTAAGAGAAGGCCCCTACTTTAACAGACAACAATATAAGGAATTTCACTGTCAAGTCTCATAAAGCTCCTAAATCAGCTATATTTAATCATATAATTTTTCAGAAAATGTCACATTTCATACATGCTTTTAATGCATGCAACAGAAGCCTTAACACACATTACACATCTGATTTCTAAACCTTTGGTCCTTTGTGAATGTTGCACTAGTGGCCTCAGCTGTTCCATGCGCACCAACTATGGCTCGTACACAAGTGGCATTTACCCCATCCCACAACCGAACAGCTCCATCTTTAGATGCTGTCACATACATGCCACCTGTAGATGAATACCTCACCTACATTATCCAGTAGGTAAAATGAATCACATCAATAAGCACTGACTGCTCTAGTATATCAAAATCACATCCTTTTCGAGTAAATTAAAGATTAAACATAAACCATGCCTGATTAATAGCTCCATTAGGACCAATTTCTGGGGCATTTGCAGACAGAAAACACTGAAAGGTATTGACATCATACAAGTGACCAATTGGATGGTCAGTTCCTGCCATTTATGAATTCCAACCTCATCAAAAGCCAAGTCACAGTCAAGGAGATAAATGAAAGATACTTTGGTAACTGTAACACCCAGGAGTTGATTCGTGCATAAAATCTGACAACACATGGACACAAAAGAAAAAGGCAACTCTTAACCGTGGTCAAAAGAAAAATTGAAAGAGAGTTTTATGATCCATAATCCATATAGTAAAGCTAAACTAAAAAAGCTACCACCTTCAAACTGCCATGCAATTCCTCACACCATGAAAGGATCTAACTTTTACTATGAAGAATGGAATAAAGTTTACTGACTAATCCTTTTAAAAATGAAACTATGCTTTACAAAGTCTAATTTATAAATGCATGGATCCTCTAAATATAGTATGGTGAGTTACCACCACACATTAACAATGATGTAATTGCCACTGAAAAAAAATTAATGATCATGCCACTGAGCTTATCAAAAGAAAAAAGAGAATGCTAGTGAATGCCCAAGTGAAAAAAATCCTTAGATAGGGCCCTTGGGCACTCGTTAGCAACGTTCAAAGAAAAATGATCATGCCACCCTGAACTGTGGAAATACTACCAACTCAATCAGCAACCATACTGAAAAGTGCTTCTTACTCCATGAATCCCAAGTAAGACATTTTAAACGTTTTTATCACATTAACAAAATGAGAAAGGGAGATGATTTCTAGTTTTGCATAAAACACAAAAGGCTTTAAAACCAGTCCTAACAATACAAATGCATCTCATTAACAGCATTGAGAAAAAATCACTATGCAATTTGCTGGTGGTGGAGGAAATGACTAAACTGAACAAATAGAAGAAGCAATTTACTTTACTCTATGGAACACTATAAATGAGCTTTATGACAAGATAGGCATGAAATATTTGACAGAACCAATTTGTGGAGGTGCAATAAGGTTCCAAAGATAATCACATGCTCAGACAAAAACCCAGATAGTTCTCTAAATATTCAGATGGAACACAAACCACACTATAGTATCAAAAGGAAATAACCCAAGTAGACTAAAATTGAACATAAGATGAAATTATAAATGTGACAACCTGCAAGAAGGAAATCCCCAGAAGGATGAAAAGATACTGAGCGGACATTGTGGGTATCCTGTGTCATTTAAACATGGAAAGTTTTAAGACAATATCATGTCTAGTCAGTACGGAACCTTGCTAAAAGCTACAATAAAATGAAGAACACATACCTGGATGACTCTGAATGCTCGCTTTGCAGTAGGTTTGGAAAAGTCAAAGAACCTGAACAAAATCAATAACCGTTATGATAGTGTCAAGCCCACACTCTAAACAGCAGTTTGTATTTGCAAAAGAGGATATGCATAGCCTCTGTGTACATGCATGCACATGCCTTTTCATAGACCAAATCACATCAAAATATTGTTTTTTCAAGTTGATAAGAATATATTCAAACTAAGGCCTTGGCTGGCATAACAGACACCATACTTTATTGTATGATCTTTGGCCCCTGATATAAGAATGGTACTTTGAGGATGGAAATCCAAGTCATTTATCGGCTGCAGTAATAATAGAAAAATCATTAGGTGAGATAGATGCCATTTGTAATGGCAATTTTTAAAAAAACTGCTAAGACTACACTTAATTGGGACTTTTAGAGGCCAAGTAGCAATGGGATGCTTATGATTTTGTACTTGTGCAAATAATTCATAGTTCATAATTCACAGGAAAGAAGCACAAAAGAGTAATGACAGCAGTCACAAGTCAAAAGCTACAAATTTAGGAAATTGATATAACATAAAAACAACATTTTCTCTCAACTAATCCATAGTTCAAAAGCTAATGAAAGGATTCAACAAAATGCTAATAAAGAGACGTACTTGCATATGGTCATAAAACGTCCGAATAACTGGTCGCACAGTCCCATCTCTTGCATCGGGCAGCATCATTTGCTTGATTTTTGAAACCTGAATATAAATATCAGAAAATAGGTTTCTAGAAGTAGGTAGAATTAACTTTGATAAAATGGTTATCACAAAACAAATTGATACCTCAAATAACTTAATCGATGTGTCTGCACTTCCAGTGGCAACAAACCTCCCATCAGGACTAAACCTAGCACATCTGGCAATATTCTACAAAGTGTAGCCATCAGTAAGTGAAAGAGGGTGAACTAGTTAAACTGAGGGAGAGAACGGGCGCAAAGAAGACAATTTATTTAGCTTTACAGTATACCTTGTGCTCAGAAAGATGCCTGGTCTCATGCTTGGGAAAACTTTTTGATGAGCCTTTTACATCCTGCACAGCACTGATCACACAAAGGGATGCCCCATGAGATTCTTTTTTTCCTGCTTAATTTTTTCTCCTTCAGAGATTTTTTTAAGACCTTATCTAATCTTGTGACTTATCCCGCAATGCAAAATCATGAACCCATTGTGCATTTGCACATTCTTATGAAGCTTAATTGAATCTGGGCACCCCCAAAATTAACAAAGCTGAAGTTTACCCAGCAAGAGACCACTGAGGACAGAAGCAGTAACCATGTAAAGTAACAAAGTTAATCCAAACATTTTGGAAGTTAGTTAAGTTACCTGAAATCAACAGAAGCAACACGGGGAGCTGGTATCGAGCCATATGCTGCAGGTAACAATGTGACCAAATCATATAGTGAAGTAGACGTAACTCCTCTTGATGCCTCGTCTTTCTCCACTGCAAGACCCTGTTTGTCACCTTAGTACCAAATGAAACCTATTTTGTTTCAACCATACCAAACAAGTCCAGCACCGCACATGACAAAACAAAGAGAGCCCAGGAACACAAAACCCTTAATAAATAGTATCAGAACCTTAGCAATGAGCTCAAGGAGCTTATTAGGAGGAGCTTCAACATTCAATGGTGTCATTGTAGCTGATGCAACTGCACTTGCAGCCTACAGAAGTAAGGCGATATAAGACATTCATTAAGAAAGACAAGTATAAAACTGAAAATTTGAACTTTGTCAAGTGTGCTGAAAATTAACTTTGCTGTGATTGAAAGACGGAACAACAAAACAGAAAGTTTAATCTTTACCAAGTTTTGTGGATATAAAATACCTGGGTGAGATTGCTGTCTCGAAGATGAGCAACAATGAGAGAATTGAGCTGTCTATGGAGCTTCCCATCTTGCAGGGTCTGCTCCAAGCTGCTGCTTTCCATTTTTTTTTTGTTTCTTTTGTCTGAGAAATCCTAATAAAAAAAAAACTTTAACAAAGAAACCCTAATTTTGTACCAAAGAAAAAAGAAGAAACCCTAATTAATATTCCAGTTAAACTAGGATTAGTTCTTTATTTTTTTCGGAACATTGGTTTGAATCTTTATGGATTGTGAGAAAAATCAAAGACATGTTCATGGATTTTTTTCTTTCTTTGGGTAAAGTTCAAATTAATACCACAAGTTTTGGGTTGTTCCAGTTTAGTGCCCATTCTATCATTTTTTTAACTATATTACCCTGGACATTTTCTATTTGTACAAAGATTTTCACAATCAAATCTGAAAATTAAATGCAAAAAAGGATTAGAAGTTCAACTCGGAGATTATAGCAGGCTCAAAATGGATTCAACCTAATTAATAATATTAAATATTTTACATATCCTTAAACTTATTTCTCTGAAAATGTATTTTTTTATATAATTTAGTAAGGAATTATTGATTTTAAAGTTGATTGAATGCTAAACATATAAACCAATTTGACATTTCATAAATAATGTAACGCAACAGTGTAACCTCAAAAATAAGAAGGAATAGTTTATAATTCAAAATAAACAATATAAAAATAAAAATAAAACTTTAGATTCAATTTTAAGGCCATTTTGGAGAGGATTTTGTCCATTTTGAATGGTTGATGTTTGCTTAATTTTGTCACAAAATTTGCTTATAAATTTCAAGTTTGATTAAAGGGTTAAATAAAAAATTGTGCTCATTTGAAGTTTAAAATAAAAACTTAAAAAGTACTACAAATCACATATTAAATCGTATAGCGCAACTCGGTTACCGAATTATTAGTTTTTTCCAAAAATAAACTTTTAAACTAAAATTGAACTGGAAAATGAAAATCCAATCGGTCTCCAATTTTTTCGATTAAACCGATCAGTTCGTATAGGTTCTGAAAATCATAATTTTTTTTCCAATTCCAACGTATTGTTAGATTTGACCTCATTTTCAAAAGTGGAATGAAATCATTTTTTTATTCTTAAAAAAATCAAAACAGAAAAAGAGATGGGGAAGGAAATATCTCAAGTCTCTTTCCCGAGGATTACATTGATGTTATAACTTAAAAAAAACATATATCGCATTCATAGTTATTATACTCATTCCACATTTGTTCTCATTACCATTAATTTATCCTGAGCGCTGCTATTTTGACGGAAAAAAACAAGTAAAAAAAAATAAACGGATGGTAGTTTCGTAAATAAATTTTTATTTACGAAACTGTCATCACTTATTTACGAAACTACCATCCTTTATTTTTTCCGTCAAAATAGCATTACACATTTATTTTTGGTTTTGAATAAATGACGGTGAAAATTACATAAAAGTATCAATGTGATAACTTAATGAGTATGGATCCAATTATTTAAGTAAGTAATACTATAAAATATGACGTGATATTCTAATGGTTATTTTAATAAGAATGCCGTATAGACAAGAAAGAAATAACATATAATTTTAATTCAGCCTATGACTATATTTAGTTGATACTTTATAAGAGTAGAATGATCGATCAAGCTCGTTATTGATTTAATTAATAATGCATTCTTGAAAGGAAATACTTGCACAATGTGAGATATATAGTGTCGGTAGGACAAAGAAGAGTGCACCTAATACGTATTTATTTTTCTTCCCTTAGATTAAAAAAAAGCTAAGAGTGGCAGCTGGCTACAAAAACAAAACAATAGTAGCGATTAATTATTAATTAATTATGATTAATTTCTCGGTTGTTAGAGCAAAACTAGTAACTTGTCTTTGTCTCCTACCCTTTCATGCCTTTGATTTTAGTTGCCACCGACAGGTTGCGGGAAATAGTTGTAGTCCACAAAAGCCATCTCTGTCACTGCTTTTAGTGTTAACCTTTTCTTTAATTTTTAATTAGTGATTTAGACAGTACTGGCTTCTTCTTCCACATACTAGTATTACTCATGCATTATACCAATACTGTCCCTGAACAGAGGCTCCACACACTACTACTCAAAATCAGAATTTTTGAGTGGCTGTTCGGTCGGATTGTTTTAGTTGCTCAGGTTCGTCATTTTGTTTTTTTCGATTTAGATGTCCGTTTTTTATTTTTTGATATTTTTTAATTATAATTACAAAATCTAACCCAATTATGTTAATTTTGGATTGATTAATTTAAAGTATAATAATTAATAGGGTGAAAATAGATAATTAGTGGAGTGTATTTGTAAACGAAACTAATGATTATTTTGGACTCTGTAATTGTAGTTAAATAAACAATTATAAAAATTCGGAAATAATATTGGGGACTAATCGAGCTTATAGTCTGATTTTAGTTCAAAAATTGAACTTAGATTGAATTGGTAAAATCTAATAACCTGACCAGTTCAACTATCAAATCAGACTAGTTTTATGGTTCAACCAATTAGTTTTTTCTATTTTTTTTAGTATAAGTTTAAATAGACATAATTTTTAATTTAACCGTTTGATCAATTTAAAATTCTATGAAAATAATTTACGACAAGATTGAAACATCAATTGTTCGGATCAAGAAAAAAAAACTCTTCAAATGGGCTCAAACTCATGTCTGAAAAATTATATATATTTCTTTTTCGTATTTATTTATTTTTAGCTTTCTCTTGTGTGAGTAATTTTATGAAATGTCAAATTGGTTTTAATGTTTAGAAATCAACTTCAAAATTTTAATAATAATATATACAATAAGATTATTAATTAGGTTGAATCCGGTTGGACCTAGATGAAACGTTAAATTTTCTGCCTTCCTAATTCAAGCTTCTGGTCTGGTTTTTTAACGTTAAAACTTTGATTCCATTTTGGGAATTGAGAATATCCAGAAACATTAGAGCCTTAAACAGACAGGGACATTATGGTAATTAAGAGCTTTCCCGCAATGCAGTCAGTTCCCACTTCCTAAGTTCCTAGTCAGTTTTTAACCGTCTTCCTCTTCCAGCTGTTAAACTCAAGTCTACTCTAGTGGCCTTTATTTAATAAAATCCCAATTCAATTCATTTCATCTCGTCTCATCTCATCTAAGCTTCTTCTGTTCCCATGTGCTAAAGAGTTTATACACACAAACAGCTGTTCTTTTCTTCCGTTTTTGCCTCTTCTTTCTTTTTCTTTTGCTTTTGATGCAGATCTTGAGCTGAATAAGAAAGAATAAGCAAAACTCATCCACACCAAAAAAAAATCTGCATCAAGAAATGGACACTCACTCCTCAGTATTCACAGGATCCATTACCAAGATCAGCACTATTGCCATTTCCGTTCTCTTCTTGCTTTCTTGCTCCACTTTCACTTCTACAGGTCAGTCTGCTTTTTCCTTTTCCTCTTCCTCTCCAAATTGTTGAAACCACTTGTGTGTTGTGTGTTTTGTGAACTGGGTTTTGCTTGTTTAGTTGAGAATTGTTCTCATTTCATGTGGATTTTGAGAGATTTTGGTATTTGTTGTGTTATAGCTTGTGGAAGTTGATGCTGTAAAGTTAAGATCTTGGATGTTTCTTTTAGTGGTGTTTGAATTTGTGATAAATATCTCTACTTTATCATTTGTTTGTGATGAAATATAAGCAAATTTGATACAAATAGGTAAACATTTTGAATGCCCAAGTAGGTAAAAGCTAGTGCTTGTTTGATGCTGTCTTGATTGTGTAAAAGTAGAGATTTTTAGACTGTTGGACACTAAATCTTTTCTTGATGTAACTTGCAGAAGCCTATGATCCTCTTGATCCAAATGGAAATCTCACTATTAAATGGGATATTATTAACTGGACTCCTGACGGCTATGTTGTAAGTATTAGAAACTCACAAGTGTCTTTTTTTTATCATTTCAATGATTGCTATTCCAAATTCCTTGAAGTTATTTCACTGCAAAATTCTTATGCATTGTTGCTGAATTTGTACATGGCAGGCAACAGTTACCATGTTTAACTTCCAACAGTATCGGCACATTCAAGCGCCCGGATGGACTATGGGTTGGACATGGTCTAAAAAGGAAGTAATCTGGAATATGATGGGATCACAAACAACAGAGCAGGGTGATTGCTCAAAATACAAAGGGAATGTCCCACATTGCTGTAAGAAGGATCCTACTGTTGTCGATTTGTTGCCGGGAACGCCATACAATCAACAAATCGCAAACTGCTGCAAGGCGGGAGTTTTGAACTCCTGGGCACAGGATCCTGCTACTGCAGTAAGCTCCTTCCAAATCAGTGTAGGTGCTGCTGGAACCACCAACAAAACTGTAAGGGTGCCGAAGAACTTCACCTTGAAAGCACCGGGGCCTGGATATACTTGTGGGCCGGCAAAGATTGTCAAGCCGACCAAATATCTAACAACTGATAAAAGGAGAACTACTCAGGCATTGAGTAAGTTATCTGCTGCATCTTGCATGTTGTTTAATCTATACTGCATCGTTATAGCATAATTTGTTCTGTGACTAAAAGAGTAGTAGTGAGAGATATTTATTCGTTTGTAGAATTTCATATGATCTTCTGTATAGTGTAGCAACCTGCTAAGCTTTTCTAACTTACATGTTTATGTTATTGCAGTGACCTGGAATGTTACTTGCACATATTCTCAATTCTTAGCTCAAAAGACGCCTACCTGTTGTGTTTCCCTCTCCTCATTTTACAATGACACAATAGTATCATGCCCGACTTGTGCTTGTGGCTGTCAAAATAGCACAGCAGCAGGAGCGGGGACTTGCGTGAAGTAAGTTTTCCAATCTCCTCTTATTGTACAATGATATTTTTTCCTTTTCTCTTGCCCACTTCTGAATTTTTAATGCATGGTTCTAGTGATATAACTCTTACCTTTTCTGTTAATGGTGTTTTACAGGCCAAACACTCCGCATTTAGCCTCAGTTGTTTCACCTCCGGGAAAATCTGACATGACACCTTTGGTTCAGTGTACGAGCCATATGTGTCCTGTTAGAATCCATTGGCATGTTAAGCTCAATTACAAAGAGTACTGGCGAGTGAAGGTCACTATCACAAATTTCAACTACCGAATGAACTACTCGCAGTGGAATTTGGTTGTGCAACATCCCAATTTTGATAACCTGACCCAGCTTTTTAGCTTTAATTACAAGTCATTAACTCCTTACGATGGACTAAGTAAGTTAAATATCCTCGTCTTCTCTGTAGCTTTATCATTTTCCCCCGAAAGAATTACACGATTCTCCAATTCTATATGTGATACGCACTCTAACTTCGTAACCTTTGGTTGCAGATGATACTGCCATGCTATGGGGTGTCAAGTTTTATAATGATTTTCTCTCACAAGCTGGCCCTCTTGGGAATGTTCAGTCTGAGCTACTTTTCCGAAAGGATCAAGCAACTTTCACCTTTGAAAAGGGATGGGCCTTCCCTAGGAGAATATACTTCAACGGCGACAACTGTGTCATGCCTCCTCCAGATGCCTATCCATGGTTGCCGAGTGGAAGTTCTCGACCTGTTGTCTCTCTACTTAGACCAGTCATGACAATCTTGGGGTCTTTCATCTTCCTTATCGCTTATGTGTGATGAATCATGTATGATCCAAACTGCTAAAGCTATCTGCTGTGCTAACAATTTGGAAACCATGTCTAGTGTGAGCTTCCCTGGAACTTTATAGGCAAACCAGTCTATGAGCTTGAATGTTAGAATGCTGCAAAGTTGATGAACTACAAGGGGATGCAGGTGGTTTATAGCTTCTTACTATAGATATTATCAGCTACGGTTTCCAATTTATCGATTAGCAGTTAGAATTTTTGTTCTTTCGTGAGAATGCATTAATGTACCTTCTATATGTTTATTTACATTATACATTTGATCCATGTTGTTGTAGGATACCAAAAGCATATATGTTCTTTCAACAATGTAATAAGAAATTGCACAATAATTTATAGTTGATGTGTTGATTTTTCGTGTGTCTTTTGCGTTTGTTATTCGAATTTATTCTAGCTGATGAACCTCAAATCATACTCCAAATAACTGGAAAAAAGAGAAAACATGAGGTAAATGAAATTTGATCTACTGTGATACACAAAAATTCCAGGATGTTTTTGGGATGTTCTATAGATTCTGAGTGCTTATTCAACAGCTCATTCAATCCTGCAAAAAGAATTCTAACAATGAATTATACCAATCTGTATGCAAGATTTCTCAGCAAAGGTAGAGTAGCATCAAGAGCAAGGAAGCTGTGATCGTCAAAACGGATACAGCATTTGCAGAGGCAGAATTTGGCAGGTACGGGTACGTATCGGGTGGAGGAAGCATGCATTCGTCACCGTTGAAGTAGACTTTCCTTGGAAATGCCCACCCTTGCTTGAACGAAAAACTATCCTTGTCTTTCTGAAGAAGCACCTCAGATTGGACATTTCCCAATGGGCCAGCTTCCATTAGAAGATCATTGTAAAACTTCATCCCATAAAACATACCGGTATCATCTGCATGTCCAATAAATAGTTTCGGTTATTAGTTTCTGCAGAAAGATAAGGAATACAGTTTAGAGTTCCAGCTTGAGGCACTTACTTATGGATGCGTAGGGTAGGAGAGGCTTGTAATCGAAGCTGAAGACTTGAGTGACATTGTTGAGATTCGGGTGCTGAACAACTAGTGTCCACTGTGTAAAGTTCATCCTGTAATTGAAGTTGGTAACTGCAATCTTTGCGCGCCAATACTCTTTGTAGTTGGTTTTCACATGCCAGTGCACTCGGACAGGGCACATATGATGGGTGCACTGCAGCAATGGTGAGTTGTCCTTTTTCGGTGTGTTTATTCCCCTCCTGTGTGATTCCTTTGAGTCACTCCTGCATTTTTCACAATATAGCAGAAGGAGAGTGTTACTGTCAAGTACTAGAATAAGGGTATAGAGACAAGAATCAAGGCATGGAGATAACTGAAAACTAGTTTCGTAGGCTTACTTTATACAGTTTCTTTTGTTCTGGCATCCACAAGCACAAGTTGGGCAAGGAGTGATCGTCTCATTATAGAAAGACGAGAACGAAACACAGCAGCTCGGATTTTTAGAAGCCAGAAACTGAGAGTATGTGCATGTTACATTCCAAGTCACTGCATATATAAACAAGAATTATGTACATTACATAAAGGATTTGCATCGCCACTTTATATGATTTGAAAGATGATCCATCTGAAGAAAACTTACTCAGTGCTTGTGTTTTTCGTCTACTGTCAGGTGTGAGGAAGACTGTGGAAGGCACAACCTTTGCAGGACCGCAAGTGTAACCTGGTCCTGGACCGAGAAGAGTGAAATTCTTGGGCAGTTTTACTGTTTTATTGGAGGTGCCTGCCTGCCCAACGCTTATCTGAAATGCTGAGACTGAAGCTGAAGGATCCTGACCCCACGCTGCCACTACACCACCCTTGCAACAATTTGCGTATTGCTGGTTGTACGCGACTCCAGGGAGCAAATCGACGACTGTAGGCACTTTCTTACAGCAATGCGGTATGTTCCCCTTGAACTTGGAACAGTCACCTTGCTCTGTAGTTTGAGCACCTTGCATTGCCCATATCACTTCTTTCTTAGCCCATGCCCATGAGAGTGTCCACCCGGGACTCATGATGTGCCGGTACATTTGGAAGTTGTTTAGTGTTACCGTAGCCTGGAAATGAAACCGCGAACGTTATCAGCATTGTTCGTGTCATTTCAATCTAATCTGTCAAGCAAACTGAGATTATCATGATAGATACTCACCACATAGCCATCCGGTGTCCAAGACATTACATCCCATTTGAGGGTTATGTTCCCATTTGGGTCCAAAGGGTCATATGCAGCTACAAATCATGAAACAAAACAAAGAACATTGGAATATTAATTTGACCATAAATGTCATGAGCAGGAAGATTCTGACAAAGAAGCTTTATTTACCTGCATGAGAAAGCATCAACAAAAGTATGGCAACTAAGTATATGAACTTGAGTTGAGCAAGTGAGCTGCTGCATAGTTGCCGCTGATGACAATGTCTTGCCTTATCTTCAAGTCCTTCCATAGCTTCAGGCTCGCCGGATCGTTGGCTTCTCGGAAAGGATTCACAATGCATAGCTTTGCGATGGCATTTATGATGAAAATGAGAAACAGAGGAATGAAAGAAAGATCAAGACCAGAACGAAAAGGAAATTTCTGGTGTGGATTGATGTCTCAACTACTGGTTGTTAGGCCTAGTTTCTTCTGATACATTTTTTTGCAGTCTCTAATATCTTGATGTGCACATCACCTTATTTTAGACATTTTCCTATGACTGAAAAAGGTTTGTGTGTAGCTTCCTGAATCTTGAAGCAAAATCCTTGGTGAGAAAATGATGGAAAAGCTGCAAATGTTTTAGAGGTTTGAAGTTTGAACACAACATCTCAACGAAAGAAATTGTAACTGGCACAGTGTCATTAAATTGGACTGCTTTTGAAACAAGTCTTGTATTCTTGGA
>NBIL01019081.1:0-10574 GCA_002752925.1 Viola pubescens var. scabriuscula
AATGAAGTCAGAACTGGAATCTTACTTGCACGAGAATGCTATTGAAGGAGACAAATCATTTTCCATCTTGGACTGGTGCAAGACGCATGCTCCAAGGTTCCCTATTCTTTCTAGGATGGCAAAGGATGTACTAGCTGTCCAAGTCTCCACAGTGGCATCTGAATCTGCATTCAGTACTGGAGGAAGAGTTCTTGACCCTTTTAGGAGCTCTTTAACTCCGATGGTTGTGCAAGCCTTAATATGTGCACAAGACTGGTTCAGGTCATCAAAAGAATCCATGACAGTTGAAAAGGACCTTGCTGAGCTTGACAAATGGGAAATTGGTAAGTTTTTTTTATTGCAATTGAACTTACATATTTATTTTCTACATTTAATTGCTCATATATTTTATTGCTTGAAATACTTTTTTTTCCAGAATTATCTCAAATGGGAGTGGAGACCACCGTTACATAAATTTTAGGGGATTAATGCTTGCTTGGTTGGACTTTCAAATTGGTGCAAGTTGCTTGGTAGTTGTGGATTTACTCATTATTATTACTGTTATTGTATGTTTAATTTGGATTGTGTCAGATTGTTGTTGTTG
The DNA here is from genome assembly GCA_002752925.1 of Viola pubescens var. scabriuscula. Taxonomy (NCBI): domain Eukaryota; kingdom Viridiplantae; phylum Streptophyta; class Magnoliopsida; order Malpighiales; family Violaceae; genus Viola; species Viola pubescens. The sequence continues at coordinate 584 of NBIL01019081.1, forward strand.
CTTGGCAGTAGTGGATTGTAATTTGTATGTTTAATTTGGATTGCGTCGGATTGATTACTGTTATTGTATGTTTAATTTCGGCAGGTTATTGAGTCGGATTGATTATTGTTATTGTGTGGATTTCGGCAGGTTTTTATTCCCGAATTTTTGAAATTTGAATTTCAGGTATACCCGAATTTCCGAAATTTAAATTTTCGGGATTATTTTTGGGTATTTCAGAATACCCGAACCTGAAATAAAAATTTCGGGTATTTTCGAAATGCCCGAATGCCCACCCCTAACGAAGACAAGCACCACAATTTGAGGGGAATTTTGAGAGGAACCTTGAGAGGTCGCAAGAGCCTAGAGTTGATGACAGGCTGAGTGGTATCAAGGTGAAAATTCCTACCTTTAGGGGTACCACCGACCCTTCGGAGTACCTTAAATGGGAAGGGAAAATTTTGCGCATTTTTAATTGTCATCGGTATTCAGAGGAAAAGAAGATTAAGATAGAGACCATGGAGTTTGATGACTATGCCGTTAGTTGGTGGGATAAGGTGTGTAAAGAGAGAGGAGAAGTGGGTGCCATTCAGGATTGGGAAGAGATGAAGCGGGTCATAAGAACAAGATTTGTGCCCGCGCACCACAAAAAGGACTTGTAAAATAAGTTGCAAGGCCTCAAGCAATGCTCCAAATCCGTGGGCGAATATTTCAACTACCTAGAGGAACTTCTCACGAAGACCAAAACTAATGAGACTGATGAAGTCACAATGGCAAGGTTCCTCATTGGTCTCAATGAAAAGGTTAGCTACAAGCTTGAGTTGAGGGGATTTGATCATTTGCAACCCATGCTTCACTATGCCCAAAAGGTGGAGGCTCACGAGGCCACCAAGAAGAAGACCTACTCGACCCGAACTACATCACAACCATATTCCTCAACCACTAAAAAACCATGGAAACCCTACTCCAAGGACCAATCTTCCCTGGGAGATCACAAGACATTTCCGCAATCCAAAACCGAGACACCTAACCCGAAACCTTTCACACCTTACACGAAGAGCAGGCCCTCGAACCCTCCACCAAAACCAAACCAAACACTTACTACCCACCCAAGCTAGCCAAGGAATTTCTCTTCCAACATCGAATGCTATAGATGCCACGGGAGAGGCCACATCTCCTCCGATTGTCCCAACCGGCGAATAGTCATCATTCGAGAAGGTGGATACGAAACCGGGAGCGAAGTTGGGATGGATGATGATGAGAATGAGTCAAAGACAGAGGAATCCAGGAGTAGTGAGGAGGACTTAGTTCCAGCGGCAGCCATGACACTTGTGGTAAGACGGAGCATTAATGCTCAAGCCAAGGAGGAAACCGAATGTGAGGAGCAACGGGAAAACCTCTGCCATTCTGGGTGTGAGATCAAAGGTGAGATCACTTAATTTATTGTTGATAATGGAAGCATGGTAGATGTAACCAGCCACCTCTTGATCCATAAACTTGGTTTGCTTACAATACCACATCCCAAACCTTATTCATTGCATTGGTTCAATGACAATGGTGAAGTGAAAGTGAAAGAACAAGTTCTTGTCGCCTTCAAGATAGGTAGCTACATAGATGAATGATTGTGTGACGTGGTCCCCATGGACGCGAGTCACCTTATTCTTGGCAGACCATGGCAGTTTGATAGGTGGGTGATGCACGATGGTCGCACCAACAAACTTCACCTTACTCACCTTGGAAAGAAATTCAACCTTCTTCCGCTTTCACCCGCACAAGTTTGTAAGGACCAATTGCATATGGAAAAGGCAAGTGCCAAAATCCAATTGATGAGAAAAATGAGAGAGAAGAGTGAAGTGAAAAATGAGAGTCGTGAGTTGAAAACACGCCATGACAAAAGTAAGCATGGTAGAGAGTGAGCCGAAACATGTGAGTGTCTTGGCGAGAGGAAAAGATATGAGGCAATTCACTTATGGAAAATAAAGTGTGTCTTGTATTTCGATACAAGTCACATTGTTTTAATGTTCTGCCTAACCCACTTTCTTCTCTACCAAGTCAAATTGTCTCACTCTTGCAGGAATATGACGATGTTTTTCCATCATAAATGCCTAGCGGTCTCCCTCCCATCCGCGGGATAGAACACAAGATATACTTGGTCCCCGGTGCAGCCATTCCCAATAGGCCAGCCTACCGATGCAGTCTCGAGGAGAGGAAGGAGTTGCAAAAGCAAGTTGATCAATTTTTGAGCAATAGCTTCATCCGAGAGAGTATGTCACCTTGCGTGGTGTCGGTGCTTCTAGTGCCAAAGAAGGATGGAACGTGGAGGATGTGTGTGGATTGTCGAGCGGTCAACAAGATCACCGTGAGGTACAGATATCCAATACCACGCCTCGACGACATGCTCGACGAGTTGAGCGAGAGTAAGGTGTACTCCAAAATTGATCTCATGAGTGGATATCACCAAATACGCATGCATGAAGGCGACGAGTGGAAGACCGCATTCAAAACCAAACACGGTTTGTACGAGTGGATGGTAATGCCATTCGGTCACTCCAACGCCCCTAGTACTTTCATGAGATTGATGAATTATATCTTCCGGGATTTCATTGGAAAATATGTTCTTGTATATTTCGATGATATCCTTATCTATAGTCCTTATATTGACCAACATGCTTCTCACTTGCGTGTAATACTTGACACTTTGCGCGCACACCAATTGTATGCTAAGTTTGTTAAGTGTGAATTTTGCTTGGATCGAGTACATTTTCTTGGCTTTGTTGTAAGTGTAGGAGGTGTCTAGGTTGATGAAGAGAAAGTGAGAGCCATCCGAGAATGGCCAAACCCCAAGAATGCTAGCAACGTGAGGTCATTCCACGACCTCACAAGTTTATACTGTCACTTCGTGCCCAACTTCTCAACAATCGCTGCACCGCTTAACGAGCTTACCAAGAAGCATGTGACGTTTGAGTGGGGAGAAAGACAAGCAGCGGTGTTTAATGAGCTTAAGGAGAGACTAATGTGATCCCCCGTACTCGCCCTACTGGACTTCACCAAAGCCTTCGAGTTGGAGTGTGACACAAGTGGGGTTGGCCTAGGAGCTGTCCTAACCCAAGAAGGCCGACCCATCTCCTATTTCAGTGAGAAGCTGAACAGTGCACAACTCAACTATTCGATATATGACCAGGAGCTCTACGCGTTAGTGAGGTCACTTATGGTGTGGGAACATTACTTGCTGCCAAATCAATTCGTCGTCCACACCGATCACTTGAGTTTAAAGTACCTACAAGGTCAAGGGAAGCTCAACAAAAGACACGCGAAATGGATGGTGTTCATTAAAGCATTCCCTTACACCATCAAGTATAAGCAAGGTAAGGAGAATGTCGTGGCGGACGCCCTCTCACGAAGGTACACTCTTCTAAATTCTCTTAATGCACAAATGTTTGAATTCTCTCAAATAATTGATTTGTATGAAAATGATGAGGATTTCCGAGATATATATGCTACATGTACACATGGACCACACTTGCATTTCTTTAGGTGTGATAATTTTTTATTCAAGCATGACCGATTATGTGTGCCCCGTTCTAGCATTAGAGAATTGCTTATGTTGGAAGCTCATGGTGGAGTGGTCACTTTGGTATGGTCAAAACTTTGCATGCTGTGAAATCACATTTCTATTGGCCACGTATGAAGGTAAATGTGAGTAGGGTTGTAGATCGATGCGTTGATTGTAAAATAGCTAAATCCACATCCAAGCATCATGCGATACACATGCCACTTCCTGTTGCACAACACCCTTAGGTAGACCTGTCTATGGATTTTGTATTAGGATTACCTAGGTCTGCACATGGTAACAATTCTATCTTCGTTATGGTTGACCATTTTTCAAAAATGGCACATTTTATACCATGCGCAAAGACACATGATGCCACGCACATCGCATATTTATTCTTCCAACATGTGCGAATACATGGCATGCCAAAAAGTATTGTGAGTGATAGGGATACCAAATTCTTGGGTCACTTCTGGCGCACGTTATGAACGAAGTTAGGCACTAAACTTCTTTTCTCCACCACGTGTCATCCTCAAAAGGATGGACAAACGGAGGTGGTGAACAGAACTTTAGGGTCGCTACTTCGTATCATGATTGCTAAGCATGGAATAAAATGGGAAGATTGTCTTCCATTTGTTGAGTTTGCTTATAATAACGCGTACCATGTGTCCATTGGCTTTTCCCCTTTTGAGGTGGTTTATGGGTTCAAACCCTTAACCCCTCTCGATCTCTTACCTTTGCCTGTGAGCTCTCTTAAGTGTGTAGATGGAGCTGCCAAAGCCGAAGCAGTCAAGAGACTTCATGAACAAGTTCGCAAAAATATTGAGAGCATGAAGGAGCGAGAGATCTTCAAGTGCAACAAAGGTAAAATGCCTACGACTTTTGAACCCGGCCAATGGGTTTGGCTTCATTGGCGCAAGGAGCGATTTCCTAAGGAAAGGCAGCACAAACTCAATCCCCGAGGCGATGGACCTTTCCAGATCATTCACCGAGTCAACGCCAATGCTTATGTCCTAGACCTCCCAAGTGAGTATGGTTCGATAAGCAACACTTTTAATGTTAATGACTTATCTTATTGCCGTGAAGGTCCAACGGAGGTCCAAGAAATGGATTCAAGGGCGAATCCTTTCAAAGGAGAAGGAGATGATGTGTTTCTAGACCCCTCTAATCTAGAAGCCGAAGATATCTATCCTCGGCGACCAACCACGTGTAGTTTGGCGTGGAAATTAATCCTTTGGGTTGAGGGCAAGATGATGGAAGAACCCTCTAAGGCCTCCAAGGCCAAGGACTAAGTGGTGACGTTGATTGCTCATCGACCGAAGGAAGCATTTGCGGAGTAATTAGCCAACAGCATACCGCCAGAAGCCTACGGAACCCAGCGGTATACCACCGGCGCCGATTAAGTGAAAGATAAATGCTAAAGCGAAGCTCACGGTTTGTTGTTAAGCTGTTAATAGCATACCGCCAGCCACCCAACAACATACCGCCAAGACGACCAACCTCCCAGCGGCATGCCGCCAGCAATTTATTATGCCTTTTTCTCCTCAAGTCGAAGCTCACGGTTTGTTGTTAACCTCTTAACAGCATACCGCCAGCCACCCAACAGCATACCGCCAGAATGAACAACCTCCCAACGGCATGTCGTCAGCAATTTGTTGTGCCTTTTTCTCCTCAAGTCGAAGCTCACGGTTTGCTGTTAACCTCTTAACAGCATACCGCCAGACCTAGGCCAAAATCCATTTTTGGGATTTTCAAGCCCATTTCGTGTACGAACTATAAATAGCTCTTTTATTTCCTTCTTTTTGTTTAGTTGAGTTTTGAGTGATATTTGTTAAGTGAGAATACTCCTTCCCTTATCACCTAAACCATAACTCCTCCTTGAGAGAGATAGCCTTGAGTGAGATTACTCCTCCCCTATCTCTCTTTGGGAAATCAGAAGCTTGTAATCGACTTTTGCCGTTTATATGTAATCAATCTACAACGTATTCCTTTTCGTATTCCAAGGTGTGAAGCATCAATTCCATGGTACAACCTTCTTTCTACTCATTCCATCTTGTCTTTTAATTCGCTGCGTGTCCGTTCCATTTCCCTCCTTCCAACTTCGTCCTTCTTTGATGTCTTGTGCGTCGATCGAACTCTAAGCTAGGTCCTCCAATCGCTCCATATGTTATTCAACCGATTTATCCTTGGTCGGATCAAATGAGTGAAGTTAGCATCGGTTGAATTCAGTGGATACGCATCACATTGGTGGGATCAATTGAATGCAACAAGAGGGAGGGTTGGAGCCAGTCCGGTTTCAACATGGGAAGACATGAAGATGCTAATGAGGCGGCGATTTATACCTAACCACTTTCAATGAGATCTTCACCAAAGACTACAAGCTTTGACTCAAGAGAATAAAAGCGTTGGTGAATATTATAATGAGATGGAAATCGCATTGACACAAGCGCAAATCGTTGAAGACGTGGAAGCAACGATGGCTAGATTTTTGAATGGCCTAAACCGAGAGATAACTGACCGTGTGGAGTTGACCTCTTACAATTCCATGGAGGATATGTTACATATGGCTATCAAGATTTAAAAGCAATTGAAGAAGAAGTCTTCATCTAGCAATGTGCCTAGCAAACCGTCGGCTTGGAAGAAGTCGAGTTAGGCGAAGGATGAAAAGGGAGAAACACCAATTCCTAAGGTACTTCCTCATGATTATGGAACAAAGAATGCAAGTTCTAGTGCACCAAAAGGAAGTTCGGGCAGCAAGGAACCTTCTACACCTTCTAGAGAGAGAACAAGAGACATAGTTTGCTTCAAGTGTGCCGGTCGAGGACACATAGCTTCAACATGCCCCAACAAACGCTTGTTAATCATCAAGGAGAATTGCGAGTTGGATAGTGATGAAGATTGCACATCCGAAGTATCTAAATGTGAGGATTGTAGTGAGTCAGATGATGACAAGGAGATTAGAGCCGTGGATGGTCCAGTGCTTATGATTAGGCAAACTCTTAACGCACAACCTAAGGCCGAGGTGATCGATTTAGAGCAAAGGAGCAACTTGTTCCACACAAGTTGTTTTGTACAAGACCATGTGTGTTCAGTCATCATAGACAATGGGAGCTTTACTAATTGTGCAAGTGATTTAATGGTGCACAAGCTCAATTTACCATTGATTGAGAAGCCGAAGCCATACAAGCTTCAATGGATGACTAACGGTGGAGAGTTGGAGGTAACACACCATGTGTTTATTTCGTTTACCATTGGAAAATTTGAGTGTGATGTTTATTACGATCTTGTTCCCATGACTTCAAGTCATATTCTTTTGGGAAGACCATGGCAATTTGATATGAAGGCGGTTCACAAGGGTGATAGTAATCGTTATTTGATTGTTAAAGATGGTCGAAGTTTTGTATTAAAGCCTTTGTCACCATTGGAAGTCCGCAAGGATCAAGAATGGATTGCTAAGTCCTATTCGGACTTTGAGAAGGAAAAGGAGTTGAGAGCTTTAAAAGAAAAGAAACGTGAGCTTGAGTTTCAAGGAGAAAAGAAACACGCACATATAATGCGTAGAGTGCTTCAAGCGCATGAAAATAACCCTAATCTTTCTATTTCTTCTTCTAGTTCTTCTTCTTATGTGCAGGAATTTGAAGAAATAAATTCAAACAAGAATGAAGAAATTGTTTCACTTGGGAAGCGCAAGGAGAAGGAAGCGCTAATAGATTTATTATTAGCTAGCCGCAAGGGATGGTTGCGACTTAATCTTATCAGGATGGATCTACTTGAGTATGCTGGAGTCGTTGATTTATATGATCTAAAGGATAATTATTTAATTATCAACAATAGCAGTCAAGAGGAGAGAGATCAATCGCTGATATTTTTGAATTATTTGCTCAAGCGCAAGAAGCGAGTGGTTGAGTCTTTTGAGCGTGTAGTTGTCTCAAGAACAGATTGTGAGACAGTCTTAGGTCAATTTTGTACAACTAATGCCTATGGATTAGAGCTTGAGGATGTTTTTGCGTGGTACAAGTTATCATTGGAATGTGGTAGCAAGCGTCAAAGGCAAGTCGAGGGCTCATGGAGACAAGAACGGGCTCTTGGACCCGTTTGGTATTCGTTGGTATGCAAGTTTGAGTTCACAAGTAATGCGGTGTTGATTTTTACTTGCACTCGATTTCATTATGGGTTTATCTTTGTGATACCATTAACCCCTTATTTTTTGAGTTATTTTGTAAGTGTTGGAGTTGACAAGGATTTGGTTATGGAGAAGATATCAAAAGAGGACGCCATAGTTCATATGGAGCGCATGGGAGTTTCATGCATGGATCGAGGTTATGTGAGGAACCTTAGGTTATTTTTCAAGGTCCTTGATTGGGAGAGGATGGGCTTACATCGGAGACGGTTGCCTACCCAATTAATATCGAAGGGTTGCCCTATATTGGAGGATACAGATTCGAGGGCGAATCATTTCGAAGGGGGAGGGAATGATGCGAACCTAGCATCGAGGCATGCGCAAACCCTAGCACAAGGCACACACCTATGGCACAGTAGCGCACACATCAGGCAGGACCTTCGTGCACGCATCGCACATCAGCGCAGCAAACGCATAGCACATAGGCGCGGCCGAAACCCTAGCGCACGCGCACATGCACCAGATTTGATGCATCGAGCCAAACCTTTAAAGATGGATTCCGATCGGAATTTTGTGAGATATACAAGACAGAGAAGAGTCTTAGGAGTGTAGTGCCCAAGTTTCAAGCCAAATGCACGGTTGGATAGAGAGAACGCATGGAAGGAGCTTGAAGGCGCATCCAAGCATTTGCAATAGAGCGAATTGAGGTTAAGAGAGTCCAGCTTGAGCAAGAAGCCTTGTGGCATGTTCTTGAACATGTTACGAAGATCTGGACCAAATCTCGAGAGCACTTGTTGGCCGAGCCAAGGGTCAATGCGACTTGACCACGACTGGGCCATGGGCGAGCCATGACGAGCCCAAGCTGAGCTAGTGTTCTGGAATGTTCATTATAATTATTTTAATTATTAATTAGAATAATTAGCTAAGTAGGACTTCTAGTAAGAGTAGGTTTAGTATTTCTTGTCTTAGTTAAATTAGAACTTTTAGTTAAAGTAGGACTTGTACTTGGGCGTTTGCCTATATAAGAACCGATTGTGTTTATTAATAAAGCAGGCTGATTTTAATAAAATTGATTGTTGAGACTTTGTCTTGTTTGAGAGTATTACTCTTGTTTTGTTCGTGGACTCGATTCAAGCAAGGTGGCGACTTGGCGAGTGGACTCTTGCAAGTCTTATCCTTAGAACCTCACTTGGAGATCGGCGAGGCTTAGGTGGATTCCTACGTCTGTTACTTCAACAAGCTTTGCCTTGGCTTGTGTGGCCCATTTGAAAGGTACGAGCTGGAGCCTTCAAGCTCGTATCAAATACCGCCATTCTTGTAATAATAACTAACGTGAGGTTGTAGGATAGAAGCAGACATCTAGATCAGAGTCACCATGTTGTTTGATCCAATCTGTCTAGGGCAAGTGACCAACTAAGGTAGAGCATTTTCCCCTTGTAATTAGCCTAGGTATTTAAAGTGAGGAATAGTTCATTTCAACACTTGTCTTTGATTTGAATGTATTTCTTCCAAGACCATTTAGCTTAGGAATTAGAGTTAGGGTTCCTTAAGAACCGCACTTCATCTTCTTCATCAAAACAGCCGGGTTGCTCATCCAAGAGGTGAGAAGGTCGGTCTTTGATTGAGAGATCCTTACATTACTTTGTAACAAGGTTGTCTAGACTTGATCTAGGAGGGTTTGTTGGGTATTGTAAGTTCTAGTATTTGTTAGAACCTCTCTCATCATATGTTATCTGTTTATTTATTATTCCGCTTTTATTGTTATTCTTGCCTTTATTGACTTTTCTGACATCATTTATTATTCTGTCTTTATTTTATTATTCCGTCTTTATTCTGTTTTCCTTTAGTTTTATCAACCAATCAAACACCCCTTTTGTGCTACTATTTTCAGTCTGGTAAATAAATGGTGGTAGTTTCGTAAATAAAATGATCATTTTATTTACGGAACTGTCACGTCACGTCATTCCGCTTGACAATTCTTACAAAATAGCATTACTTGAAGTCATAGACGAACTTTTCGTCCATAAATTTAGATCATTAAATGGAACAAAATTAACTCAATCGCATTGTGGAGTGAAATTTTCAACATTAGAGTGGCAACGTGGGGCAAAATTTTCTAGTCTTTTATTATTCCAGACTATAACATTGTGTTATGGAATAAATCTTTTTAATTCATGTTTTTTTAATAGACTATTATTTTCACATATAATAAAAAGTTTAATCAAATTATGGTTAAAAACAAATAAAATTATCCAATGTCACCGGAAAAAACCTTATATTAACTATATATATAACATAATGAGCTTTTTATATACTCCGTTCAATTTCAAATAAATGATATT
>NBIL01019294.1:0-13977 GCA_002752925.1 Viola pubescens var. scabriuscula
ATTTTTAAAAGATTAAAGAAAATATGAAAAGTGGATATAAAATTACTCATCTTGAGATAGAGATTACGTTGTTGTAGTTTTTAAATTTTTTTTTTCATTATATAAAGTAAGAAAATTAAATTTGTTTAAAAAAGAAAAATAAAAAGATGAGAGAGAGGAGAAGGAGAGGCATAGGGTTGACTTGAGTTTAAATGGGTATACTCATACCCAATTAAACCTATTTGTTTTAGTTTAAATGAGTATATATCCATTAATATTTATTTAAAATTTTAACTAACTCATTTAATACTCATACCCATCTAATTAATTAAGTTTGAGTGTTTAATCAGCACAGCTACTTACCATTTAAAATAACCACGCCACGTCGCCAACCACGGTTTTGTGTTGCCTTTTTCATATCATGGCCCGCTTTAATTATTGGTAAAGTGATTAATGAAATGATAAATGATGAATGAAATTGCACTTCATGTAGGTGGTTAAATAAAATCATACTTTTAATTATTTTATATTCTATTGAATTCATCGACATTGTCCACTATGATGAAAAATCATCTCTTTGTCATTAATTAAACTCTATCTTCCAAAACAAAAAAACAAAAAAAAGGTAAATGACAAGGTTTTCATAGTAGTTCACTATTTTTACGTGATAAAGTGCTCTAGTATTAACTCTCCCACTTTTGGTGTTCATGTGGCACCATTAGGTCTAATGAGATATTGACACGTGGCATGGCATGCCACGTGCCATTATCTTTTGGAAATAAAGTTTCTCAATTGAATAAAATATTTCTTCTTAAATAAAAGGATGGTTCGTTATTATTTAATATTTACCAAATAAAATATAATGAACTTTTTCTTTCGAGTTTTAAAAATATAAAAAAAATTAGAAATAAGAAAAAAATTCAAAAATACATAAAAAATATAAATACTGGACAAAATGCAACGATTTTTTTCCTCTAGTTTAAAAATATATAAAATTCAAAAAATAAGAAGAAAATAAAAAAATTCAAAAATATTATTTCAGAACTTTAACAAAATACAAATGCGGGTCAACCAACTCCAACAATGTCTATTCTTTTAGCCTTCCAATTAAGATATTTTTTTAGATTTATGCAGGTCATCCAACTTCAAATAAATACAACAAATATTATAACTAAGTTTTTTATTTTTACCTTTTTATTTACTTCTTTTATTTAGTAACGTTCACGTGGGTCAACCTGTTTCAATCATGTCTTATTTTTTCCCTTCTAATTCAATTCTTTTATTTAATAAGATTTATGCGGGTTAGTAAATTTTAAATAAATTGAACAAATATGCTAACCATGTCTTTTCATTTTAATTTCTAATTCAATTTTTTTATTTATAAAATTAATCTGTGTCATTCAAGTTCAACTGGTCGATATACATTCTAAACTTATATATTGACAATTTTAAGTCATTTATTTCAAGTATAATCATCATCTACATTTTTAAATTATTAGTCTTCTCTTTTACCTTCTGATTCACTTCTTTTATTTTATAATGTTCATGCGGGTCAGCCTATTTCAATTAGATCTTTTATTTTTGACTTTTGATTCAATTTTTTTATTTAATAATATTTATGCGGTTAGATAAATTCAAATAAATAGAATGAATATTCTAATTATTTATTCTCTTTTTTACTTCTAATTCAGTTTCTTTATTTAATAAAATTAATACAGGTAAAAAAATCAAATGGTCGATATATATCATAATATTTTATAATTATCGTTGTAGTTTTATTTCAGTTGTAAGTTGAATTTTGTCTTCTATCGAATATTGTAATATTTTTCCAAGCATCTATTTATGAAATTATTGTTCAAATTGTGCTCAATATTTTTTTAAAATTTAATATCACCATAAAATTTTAAATAAAATTTTAAATAAAATTTTATGGTTATTAATAATAACAGTGGAAGATAAAACAAATATAAAAATACAAAGTATTACAAACATTAAATATATTAATAAAATAAATAATATTAAATTATCAAATTAATTTTAATTATATATTACTAAAAAAAATCAATATATTGATATTAAAACAGTGCACACTGCAGGTTAGAGCGGGTGAAAGTGGAATTAACAAAGAATTCCTCCTGTTTAACAAAGAATTAACTAAAAAATAAATGGAATTAACAAACCAAAAAAAAAAGTCTTTCAAATTTGGAGTTGGACACTCTTCCTCCTGTTTTCCAGGCCATGATCAACCCACATCTCATACTTTATTATCACAATTTAAGGGGGAAAAAATCAACAAAGAAAAAGAAAATAAGCTCTAAGGAGTCAGTGAGATCCATCACCACACGCTTACACGTACGCCACCAACTTTTTTTTGACAAACCCATTTTAGTAATTTCACTTCCATTTAACCACCGCCCCTTTTATTAACCCCATCCCTTCTCCTCCTTCCTCACTCGCTCACTCCCCACTTTCTCTTCTCTCCATCATTTCCTTCGCTTTCCCTCCAACCATGGATCCCGTCACGGTCTGGGGAAACACTTCCCTGGAATCCACCGACCCAGAAATCTTCGACCTCATCGAGAAGGAGAAGCGCCGCCAATGCCGCGGGATCGAGCTCATCGCATCCGAAAACTTCACCTCCTTCGCCGTCATCGAAGCCCTCGGCAGCGCATTAACCAACAAATATTCCGAAGGTCTGCCCGGCAATCGTTACTATGGTGGTAACGAGTACATCGACCAGATTGAGAATTTGTGCAGATCTCGCGCTCTCGAGGCTTTCCACCTTGACGCCACAAAATGGGGTGTTAATGTTCAGCCTTACTCCGGTTCTCCTGCTAACTTCGCCGCTTACACCGCGGTTCTTCAGCCCCATGATAGGATCATGGGTCTGGATCTTCCATCTGGTGGCCATTTGACACATGGTTATTATACATCTGGAGGGAAGAAGATATCGGCTACCTCGATTTACTTTGAGAGTTTGCCTTACAAGGTGAGCTCTGAAACTGGTTATATCGATTATGACAAGTTGGAGGAGAAGGCCTTGGATTTCAGGCCTAAGTTGATTATCTGCGGTGGCAGCGCCTATCCTAGAGATTGGGAATACAAGAGATTCAAGGAGGTTGCTGACAAGTGTGGCGCGCTATTGCTATGTGACATGGCTCACATTAGTGGCCTTGTTGCTGCTCAGGTATGTTGCTGTTACTGGATCTGTGTTTGCATGTCGTTGATTTTGTGATGTTTGGATCTGAATTGTGTAATTTAGTAGCATTTGTGAATATCTGGATATAGTTTTACTTGTTTTGGTTTAATCCTGTTTTATTTCTAGATCTGGGAATTGTTTGGTGTGGAAATGCAGGAGTTGCTTGAATCGTTTGGATCTGCATTTGGGTTGTTAATGTTGTATTTGATTTTGCGTTCTTTGTACACAAAACAAACATTTTTTTCTTCTAAAAAATACAAATATTTGATTACCAGTAAATGTTTTTCAAATGCAACTTGGAAGCTTTTAAAAAATTGGCAGGCAATTATGTGCTTTCTTGTTCTCATGTTTGATTATTATATTGCTTCTGTCATGTTGAGCATGTGATGGGAAAGGAGAAGCTCTGCCTCGATTAAATTAAGAGTATGGTATTGGAATTTGGCTCCTGTAGTGTATGGTCTACTTCATGAATTAGACAACCCAATATTATTTAATGTGAATTATAGACCTGCATGGAACACTAATTTGCTAGTAGGGTTATGTTTAACTACACTATGGCCAAGGAAGTAACATTTAATTGTGATTTAAGATCATGATTCAGAATTTGTTTTTACTGTGATCTCCAGTAGATAAACTTGTTTTCCCTGTGTTTGTGAAAACCTTGATGCAGTTAAGATATGTCCTGTTTCTAGCTTTATGTTTGTCAATATTTATTTTCTAAGCTTGTGTTGTTCTCTTTTTCTTGCAGGAAGCTAATAACCCCTTTGAGTATTGTGACATTGTCACCACCACAACCCACAAAAGTTTGAGGGGGCCTAGGGCTGGAATGATCTTCTACCGTAAGGGGCCAAAACCACCCAAGAAGGGTCAGCCAGAAAATGCAGTTTATGACTTTGAAGACAAGATCAACTTTTCTGTTTTCCCTTCTCTTCAGGGTGGTCCTCACAATCACCAGATTGGTGCTCTGGCTGTTGCATTGAAACAGGCCAATACTCCTGGCTTCAAGGCCTATGCAAAACAAGTTAAGGCCAATGCAGTTGCTCTTGGAGACTACTTAATGAGCAAAGGATACAAGCTGGTTACTGGAGGAACTGAGAACCACCTTGTCCTGTGGGATCTTCGACCTCTTGGATTGACTGGTAAGTAGTTTTACTGCTCTTATTGAGGGATTTGAAGGTAATTCAGAAACTCATATTGGTGTTATTTGATGCTAATTCCTTTTTATTACTGATCCCTACAGGCAACAAGGTTGAGAAACTGTGCGACCTCTGCAACATCACTGTGAACAAGAATGCTGTGTTTGGTGATAGCAGTGCTTTGGCTCCTGGAGGAGTTAGAATTGGTATGAACCTCATCTTTAAGCATTGAATCATTTTCATAGAATTCGAAACACCGTATCGTTCCTATGCTGATTGGACTGTGTTGACAGGTGCCCCGGCAATGACATCAAGAGGTTTGGTCGAAAAAGACTTTGAGCAAATTGCAGAGTTCCTCCACCGTGCAGTGTCCCTAACCTTGAAAATACAAAAGGAACACGGCAAGCTCTTGAAGGACTTCAACAAGGGCCTGATTGACAACCCTGAGATTGAAGCCCTCAAGGCTGATGTCGAGAAGTTTTCCGGCTCCTTTGACATGCCTGGCTTCCTCATGTCCGAGATGAAGTACAAGGATTAGGTCCAAAACCTCAATGGATGCTGTCTTTGAAAAATTACCTAAAAGGTTTTCATTTTGTTTTTTCAGTCTTGTAGCTTAGATTGTCAATTTGTTTTCTATTTCAAGTTAATGTTGGTTGTCCTATTGTTTTTCGTTTGTTAGTAGGTGTAAGAGGCTGGATGTAATGTGTGCTTATTCCCAACAAAATAAAGTTTTAAGAGTTTCAAATTTTAAAGTTGCGCGCATAGCTGATAAGTGGAATGCGACTACAAGTTATAGTTTTGGATATCACTTTTTCAGTTCCACCTGTTTTCCGAGCTCATCACTGTCATTTTAGGTAAAAATGATCAAGACCTTGTTATAGAGGTCTTCCCAGACGATACCATTTAAGCCACAAACTCTGGCAAATAAAACTTTAACAACCATTACCACATTGAACTAGGTCAGCGTTTTCGAGACGAGAGGATCGAAGTAAAGTTGAACGACATAGATCATAAAGATCACTTGGTTCATCTCAAAAAGAAAAAGAAAAAAAGGATCACTTAGTAAAGATTAAATTGCAAAAAAAAGGCCGACTTCACCAATGCTCTATATACCAGAGATTCAATCCACGTTCAGCTCCGTATAATGATGAATGACACCTCTGCCTCGCTTCGAAAACCATCAATCGAAAATCTCTTGGGCTTCAATTATACTATGCTGACTGAAAAAAAGAGCTACAGAAGTTAGTCTGAATCGTGGTAGGAGGTACAATTAATTTTTTTGAAAACAAAATGGAAGTCTGTAAGCCTCAAGAGATGCATTAAAATGGAAACAGAAAAAAACAGAAAAGGAAAAGAAGGCTCACTGATCATCTTTGGCGACTCGGTAATATCTTTCTGCATGCTGCCGCTGACCAATTAGTTGGGCGAAGCGCTCATCATGAGTGATTATGATTAGTTGAAAATTCTCCTGGTCTTTCCTATCCTCCATAATTCTAGTAAACGCGGAAAAAAGGTGTAAGCACGCCGCATCCAAATTTAAAAGATGTCCCCTACTTGATGGGTACATGCAACTCATATTCTGTTAATTGATCTTTTCATACCTAAGTAGAGCTGCAGCAAGACTCTCGGCATTTGGCCCATCCAAGTTGGTTGTAGGCTCATCGAGTGCTAGTATACCACAGTTGAGGCAAAATGTCTCCGCCAAAGCCAACCGAATAATAAGGGAAGCGAGGACCTGGAAACAAACTATAAGCTCCCTATTTCAATTCATAGAAAAACAGAGGCGATAGGCTTTATTTATTGCTCACTTTCTGACCAGCACTACACCTTCCTCTCATTTCTAGCTCGGCATCACCTGTCTGCATGACAACCTGCATTGGATGCGATGGAAGACTTGTAGAATAAGTAGGGAATGCTGAGAGATTTAAAACATCGCTTTTCAATGTATTCCATACCTTGTAACTGTAAGAGCGAGTCCCAGCACCCTCAGAATCCGAATGTATACTAATATAATCTATATCTTGTCCTCTGTATGTTTGTTGCCACAGCTCCCTGATGATTTTGTTAATTTCCTCCATTTTCATCGTGTGGAAGCGCATGAGTGCTCTACAAATACGAAGATGCATATTATTCATTTCACAACATTAAAAAGTAATTTGACTAAGTCAGCCACTTAATATATTGAAATGGGAGACGCAGCAAACAGAAAAAATGCTTATAACTGAAGGCTCACTTGTCAAGAGCATTGTAGTATCTGTCTAGGTCCTTGTTTGCCATTTCAGATGTCTGCAAGGAAATGATAAAAATAAATGCAAATTAGAACGAGTAACAATTAGCAAGAATGAGAATATCCAAGAAATTGGCAACGGTCACACCTTTAGCTGGATTAGCTGATCAAAGTACCGCTTATCAATGTCCTTGTATTGTGCTTGCTTTAGATCAATTTTATTCTTTGAAATGTTGCCCTGGTAAACAGACAGAGTTCCGCGTAGCCTGCTTAACTAATAAAAAACAAAAGAAATTCACATTAACCAAGGTGGTGAACACTCGAGACAGATTTGATATAGATCATATATAATATGAGTTTCATATATACCTCCAAAATAAGTCTCTCTCTTTCTTGGGCGAGTTTCACAAGTTCAGTCTCAGATGAGGAAATACCACCACTCTTTAGTATTCTTTCCTCCAATGATTCAATTTCATGGGAAAGATGATCAACTTCTGCTTTTGTTTTCCTATAATTTAGGTTGTCCTCAATATTTCTTCTTAAGGTATCTTGATCCCGTACTGCATTTTTACTGTTGTTGAGTTCTGTTGAAATTTCCTGCTTCCTTGTCTCGCAGTTTTGAAGTTGAGACTCTGATACTGACAGCTTTTCCTGTGCATCTTTCAATCTCTCTCCCTTTTTTAAGTCATTGTATCTGGAAGAGGAAAAAAGAATATAATCAAGATTAGCCCGGAGACATCTTTCATATGAATGCCCAGTCTTGCAAAACTTACTCTTTAATTTTCAAAGTAATTCTGAGAAGACTGTCGACATCCCGTTCATAATCGTCCAACTGTTTTTTCTGCTCCTCATATTCCCGCTCAAGTTTGACCTTTAAATTGTTAAGGTCATTCTGCAATTTATCTCTCTCTCTAGATAAAGGGCCAAGAGCCTCTGTCAAATGCTGTAATGGTACCATGCAAATCAACTTGTTACGAATATTATAGAAAAGTGTTTCTTGAGGATAATTCATCAGAAAGCTGAACTGCATGCTCGCAAAGACAAGTTCAGTATTTGGTAAATTAGTAATAGATGCACAAAGAAAAGCTGCCCGATTGGCAAAATTATGACACAGAAAACTGCACGCACCATCAGACTGAAATGATCTTAATAACCAAAATTGAATCGAATACAACCTTCTCATCAAGTTCAACTTTATTTTTTTCTTCAGCCAACCGTTCTAACTCTTCTTCTGCCTTTTTAACATCACGCAATGTGTTAGCTGCTGTAACTTTCTCCTCCCTTAGTGCATGCCACCGAATTTGGATACGTGATAAATCATTTTCCATATATCTTTGCTCATCCCTTAACTTCTCTATTTCATTTTGCAAACTATCCCTAGTGGTCAAGAGAAAGAGAGAAATTGTAAAAAAAGGAGAGAGTAAGGGGGAAATCAATTTGTATTTCTAGAAAGCAGAGTGTACACGTATGCAAGAAAGTTCACACACACATCATAAGATAGAGAAAATTGATTTTAAAACTAATATGAAAAAGTGATGCATAGTTTTGAGAAGTGAGTGCAGTCAGGCAAGGGATAGGGTATATACTTTTTGCTCTGCAAACTACTTAGCTCTGACTGAATTTCTTCCATAGATCTGCCTTGCCCTTGAAAATCAAGTTTATACTCCAAATCACCTACTTGCTTTTGCCAAGCCTGAATTTCTTGGAAAAGCCTATCGGCAGTTTCAATAGGTTGCACCAAGGCCTCAACTGAGTCCTTGTCAGCCTTTATTTGAGCCAAAACCCCCAACACCTGTGAGCAAGCATTTTCAGTAAGCCCTTACTCATTAACACCAATTATCATGTTCAGAGCAATCAATAAGTATGACTTCATTTGATATCATATCAAGGAGTACTAAGAGACTGACAGTTTAAAAGAAACATGAACCATACATCATCCAAGGCTTGAGACTTTTGATCAAGCTCCTCAGTGAACTCCCCTAAATCCTTTTCAGCAAGAGGGATTGTTTCCTTGCCAATTTTGACAAATTCTTCGTAAACCAGCCGGAGCTTGTCAAGCTGCTGAAATAAAGAGTCGGCATTGGAGGCCTCCAAGTCCAACTGTTTCATGCGCCCAGCAGTACTAGCAAACTTCACTCTTTGCTGTAACACACGAGACACCATATTCAAAAAGAAACAGAAGAGTCTAGTGAGATGATCTTCAGTCATTGAAATATCAGGAGCAGAAATTAGAGAACATTGTTGCAAATGTATGCTACAATCTAATGTCGAACCAACTATAATAGCACATACATTTTTAACAAACTCATCTTCCTCTTCAGGAGAGAAAGGGCGTTCACAGCAAGGGCACCTATGCTTTTCTCGGGCAAGACTTTCAAAAGGCTCAAACATATCCCGCATGCCAGCGTCCATATTGTACTTCCTGCAGGCAATGCACCATCTCTATATTAGTGCCTTCATAACCATCAGACTAGACGTTAACACACCCAATAGCCCCTACATGTATCTTACACATGAAGTCACAAGGAGTAACCTTTTTTGGGCATCTCTTTTTTCCTTAGCTGATTCCAAGGCTTTAAGGTAAAAGTCAACAGCTAAAAATTGTTGATCCAAGGACTGAAGCTTGGATTCAATTAATCTCTTCTTAGCTGTTTTGCATCCAATGATTTAAGTAAATAAACAATATAACAGTGTCAGGCAAAGATGACACAGGAGGATGAAGGATAAAAGGCTAAACTAATAGGAAATTATCTAGCCATGCAAAAGTACAAAACTGTGTGAAGTATTCATGAGTTAATTATTAAGCACAACATGTACATTATTTTGCATAGGATAAAAAAAAAGGGTTAGTGAAAATCACTTTCTGTCTATTCACTGAGATAAATAATAATTTTTCCATAAGTGCTCTGATTATGTTCTGATACACCGGAACCAGATGCATAAAAACAATTAGTAGTTCAGTACCAAGTATTTCTAAACTACAAAATAGCATGATACTTAACTTCATTTTAACAATGGACGATACTGGTTACTCACATTCCATATCCTTCCGATGTTTGGATAGGTTGCTATTAACTTCATGTATTTTCATCTGCAACACATTTACCTCCTTTTCAGCATCACGGGATTTCGAATTTAAATCATCAAATTCCATTGCAAGAGCCCTGCATTGAGATCACTATATCAGTGTACTACAAATATAAAAGAACAGAAAGTTTGTCAGGCAACTAGACTAACAAGTCAATGACAAGTCCTGAAACTCCATCAAATGAGAACTCAAAATCACAATTCAATGGTGTTACAAGACAGATGCAACCTGGAAGATCTTAACATGATGATAACTTGATTGAATTCCTGAGGTGAGAGTAAAATCATGACATGAATTCTAATAAAGATGTCATTTAAAGAATAAATAAATGACTAAAGAAAGAAGAACAACCTTAGAGTTTGATTAATTTCCTTCTTCAAATCTCTATCAGGTGGAAGCCTGCCTTTTAGCACACCTCTGATTCTATCCTTGTACTCGTCAATTCTAGGAAAAGAAAAAGGGGGGAAATGGTTAGCTTAGAGGGGTGTGGGGGTGTGGTGTAGGGGGGAGAGAAAGATCAAGTTTACAGTTTTCTGTGTTTCTTCTTGTGATTTTCTAATTCTGTCTTCTTAAGAGACAGTCTCACTCTATCCTCAGAATCACCAGCCAATATATCTTTCTCACGATTTAGAGCCTTAATCTGTTGCTCTATTCCATATAATTCACTCTGCTTTTGCCGTATGGTTGATTCAAACTCTCTTTCAGCAAGCTGGTTTGTCTTTCTCTCAACCTCAATCCGCTGCCAGGATCAGAAGCAGCTTTATTCACATTATCAGTCTTTCTTAGAAGAACTTAACTTGACTATGGCATAATAAAGAATTCAAGAAAAAATAAAGGCATTCTCACCATGCTCTTTTCTCTTTCATCAATGTGAGAAAGATTTACATGTGAAATTTGTTCTTCAAAGGAGGCATGCTCATGTTCCTTCTCCGCAATGCGATTCAAAATACTATTCTGCATAAACTCAATATAAATCCATCATGAAATATGCAGGAGTTAAGACATCCAGTCTTTAAATCCCCAAAAATAGTCCACCTTTATTTCTAATTTTGCTTGTTTTTGGGCCGCTGTGCTTTTCCAATGGTCATTTGCATCCCAGTAGCGAGTCTCTGCTGTCTTAACTTCACTATCATTCAATGCCTGAACAAATCAAATTGAGATGTTAATACATTTCATAAAGCTCAAGTTTTACCTTCTAGAGAATAACAAAACACCTTGAAGCTTTAAATTGTCCATTAAGGACTGCGTATTGAGTATAGTATGTGTAAATTCATGAAAAATATAGGGTAGTTACTCATAATCTATGTGTACATGTAAATGCAAGCTACGAAGGAGCAAGTGAAATTAGCCACCCTGTCCAGAGAAAGTAAAAAAATCTAGAGAGGAGAGAGTCACCTTTTTATCATGTAAATCTTTACCAAGATCCCTCAACCTTGATTTTAATCGATTTGTCAAGTTCAAAGCAATATCATCACTGAATGGGGCGTTTGCAAGAGATCCTAAATTATATCTTGAACAAAGCTTCTGGATGGTGGAATCTCTCTCATTCTTCAGCGACATGTGAGCCTAAATACCAGAATAATGGAGTCATGTAGGCATTCAACATGAACTATAAAATATTCAATACATTACAACGCGAATAGTTTCAAGATAATTACTTCAGCTTCAGTCTGAAGCCTGCTAATCTCTCGGATATACTCATTAATGTTCTGCTTAAGAAAAGAAGTTTTTGTCTCCGTGTCATTCATTTCCCTCTCCAACTTGTGAATCTTAGATTCCAAAGTTGCTATTTTTTCTTCAAACTTTGATTTCCATTCCTTCAGTTCTTCATCAGTGTCTAAACCATGCAGAAAAATGAGGCATTATAATAAAAGTAAAAAACCGTAAAATAATTAAGCTATTCAGCATCCAAGTTGTCACTTTAACATTAACAAAATGATTATGCAAATAAGATGATGTGCAGAGGAGTGGCTTCCCTCAGACATACATGTGTACATAGATGCACATGGAATATGCAGCGGAAACAAAAAGATTCAAAAACAAACTAAATGATTATTCCTCCTGTGATGCAGGCAAACCTTCGTTTTCTTCAGCAAGAGCTGAATATTGTTTCTGCTGCTCCCTAAACAAAGTACTCCTTTCAGCAGTCTTGATTGATATCTGGTCCTGTAGTTTTCTTAAATCTTTCAGAGTTGTTTCAGTATGGTGAATTTTCGAGTCCACATTCTGGATTGTGTTTTCCAACTCCTGCATTTGGACATTTAATGACTCAACTTTTTCTTGATCTTGAGCAATACTCTCCCGAAGCTGCACAAACAAAAAACGACATCATTAAAAGGCCTCCCAATCAAAGTGAAGCAGCATATGATCCATGATGCTACATACATCGGTTAATAGGACCAGGGACCAACACTATGAATCTTCCACCTATAAGACTGTAAAAGCCAAAATACAAGCTGAAGAAAAAATCTAGGGAAAATGAAAGGGGGCTCAATTTTAAAAATGCACTTAAATGTTGTATAAGAGAAATAATAAAACCTTATATGCAGCATCCTTCAAGGTCTGAAGATTTTCCAATTTTAGCTTGTATGTCTTGATCTCTTGAGCCTGATCCTTGTGTAGTTTCTTAATGACCTCCAAGGCCTTTGTATATCTGCCATATCAAGCATCATCAAGTATTACATCTTTCTCACAGAAGATCAATAAAATGAAGCCAGATAAACCAAGTGTCATAGGCTAAAATATTGCAGTTGAATAGCAAACTCAATAAGACCAAGAAGAAAATGGCTTCATTAAATCATTTAGCTCGTGCCTGTAAACAATCTATTGACAACTGCCCAATGGGAAGAAGAAATGGGTATATTATATCTCTAAGCTGTCATAAATGAGAGATGTAAAAAAAAAGTTCCAATGCTGTGAGCAGATTGCGAATATTTCACAACTTGAATCAAAATCCAATAAAGACCAGAAAAAAGATCCACTTAACAATTGGAACTAACAGCACAATTGACTCAAGATTTGAATAGTGAGTGGAAAGATCAAAGCATACCGAGTAGCAGAGAAGATATCATCAAATTTCTTTTTCAATGTGGAAGGATCTTGCAATGGCCAGTTAGCTTCATCTTGATGTACAAATATAACATTCTCCAGAACAGCCTTTGAGACACCCATCAAAGCTGGAATCTCTCTATCCATATCAGCACATCTATAACTAAGACAAACTTTCTGCAAAATGTCACCAACACAAAGCCAAAAGTTAAACTGACACAGCAGACATGACAAAATCCAACCAAACCTAACAAACACAAACACATATATATAAATGCATGACCACCAATCAAAATTAGGAAGTAAAGCATGAATATAAACCTCTCCAGTATGCGGATTAATAGTTTGGAGTACACTCTCGATTGCTTTGTACTCCATCTTCGACGCTTTCTGCGTTAGCTGAAATGATCTAATACACACTACATCCTTCCCCGCCGCGGTCTTGAACCTCAGCTTAATTTGCCCTTTTGTTTCAGTTTCTCCCGCAACCTTCAAAATGTGAAATAACCACAGGCATTACATTCTTCCCATTTTTAAATAATAACAACAGCACAAATAACAAAATTTAGGTTACCTTAGGATCGTGAATGAAGCTGTGACCGGACCGCGCGTTGGGAGGAAGCTCACCGGTGCATGAGAGCTTCAAGCACTCTATTATCGTCTGTGAAGTATAAAAAGTACAAAAAAAAATATAAAATAAGGTTTGAATATTACTATTACTCGATAATGAAAAAGGAGAGAGTGAGGAAACAAGTCAAATACCGTTTTTCCGGCGCCGTTTGGACCGACGATGAGCGTCAGGGGTTTGAAGAAGGTGATGACGTTCTTGTTTTCCGGGTCGAAGCTCCGGATTCCTTTTATCAGCATCTTATCCACCGTACTCATTTTTTCTGATTTCTTTATTTTTTCCTCTTTTAACTTACTCTTCTATTTCAGTTACAGATGATGATGAAGAAGACGATAGAGATTGAACAGAAACATGAAGATTTCGGCGAAGAAAGAACAGAAATGAATCGCTCGTCGCTGCAGTTGAGTTCTGCGTGCGAGCGGTGGTTTTTTCTTTTTCCAGTGCTATTAAAAAAAAGGGAGGGAAGGAGAAGAGGGGTTTTGGCGACAACGTGTGGTGCGTCCAGCTATGAAAACGACGTGTCGTTTATCACCGAGGCAACAAGTGCATCTTCAGTACCTACGGGGCTGTTTACTTACGGAGATATTTTAGAATTATTTCCAAAATTTGTTTCACAACCAAAATTTTGGAGATATTTTCATTTTCTAAATAGAGAATTTTTTTCTCTAATTG
>NBIL01019295.1:0-25483 GCA_002752925.1 Viola pubescens var. scabriuscula
TACACAAAACACAGGTTGGAAGTTGAAACTCCAACTGTACAACATTTTCCATATTAACTACCATTAAGGTCCTCTCAACTAACCCCCTGCTCTGTTGTCTTCTCCTCTCATAACAAATAAAACATATGATATAATTACCAAATAATACACTTATCAACAAATTAAAATTGACAAAAAGAATTGGCAACTTGAAACTAGAACTTGGGTTTTCCTTTTCAGTTTTTTCCAGACATCAATCATTAATCCCAGCAAAATCCTTAACAGTGAAACCGACCTTCTCAAATTTCCCTCTCTCACTGCTTTCTCTGAATTTCAAATAATCTGAGCAAACAAATGGGTTGTAAATCCTGACATTCCCTTCTCCTACCACTTCCTCTGGTGCAAATATCTCCTTCTCATCCTCAAAACACCAAAAGAAAGCAAGCGAAAAGCGACTCGTAGGTTTCTTGAGCACAACTCTGTGCTCTGATGACCTCAATTTCTCATTGCTCCAAGCCTGCAACATATCTCCAATGTTCACCACCAATGTCTCCTCACATGGACTTATGTCCATCCACTTCCCTTCCTTAGATTTCACCTGCAACCCACCATTTTTGTCCTGGTAAACAATCGTTACGCAGCTCATATCAGTGTGCATCCCGAGTCCCTCCACCTCTTTTTCCAATGGTTTTGGAGGTGTGTAGTTTATAATCCTCAAATATCCATGGCAATTCTTGAATTCCGATTCGTAGTATTTCTTCTCAAACCCATCTCCCAAGCACATTAACAAAATCTGTACAATTATCTTGGACAATTCAGTCATCTTGCTGCCATATGCTTGAAGTATCTCACTACATATCAGAAAAAGAAAAAAAAAACAAGACCCAAAATGAGATTTCACAAAATTCAGCAGAATTAAGCCTTTAAGAGCTGAAAAGATTCAAACTTTATGCATCACCTGAACTCAAAGAACAAGACCCAAATTGACATTTTACAAATTTAGCAGAAACAAGCATTTAAGAGTTGAAAAGATGTAAGCTTTATGCATCACCTGAACTCAGAACTCTGTTGTTGGAGAAGGATTTGTGCTGAACTCTGAGCAGAAGCAAAGAAGTTTGGTCCTGAAATCCGTAAGCTTTCGAAGAATGGCGAAGCGATGAAATGGGGAGTGTAGGTTTTGATGGAAGAAGAGGGACCGAGTTCGATTTTCGTCTCGGAAGGTAGGCTGAAGAGCTGCTGTGATAAGGAATAGAGTTTCATGTAAAGATCTTTGGAGATTCCATGGTTGGTGATGTGGAAAAAACCCCATCTTTTGGCTGCTTCAACTAGAGAAGACAAAGAGGAAGGATTTAATGGCTGAGAAAGGTCTAGGACAGGAAGTTCAACAGAAGTCTGGGTTATTTTCATTGTTAAAAAAGAGAAAAATGATCTCGTCTGGTTTGGTTTGTCCAGGTTGAGCAAGAAAGAAGAATTGCAGTTTTAAACCAAATTATTGGGGGAAAAAAACAGAGGCGGGACAGAGTCAAATACGTAATTGCAGGTCAAAATATTGTAAACTGATGCAAGTAGCAAAAGTGTGTTCTTTGCTTGTGTAATTAATTTCCATGGAGCATTATTAGTGAGAGAAACATAGAAAAACTTGGACAAGTAGTCAAATTGCTTTTTTTGTTTCGTTTCTCCTGCTCTCTTAGACTTTGATGCTAGAGTAGTTTTCTTCCTAATCTACTTCCTTAAGGGTTGGTTCAAGAACGTTATGTATATAGAAGCATTAAAACATCATTTAATGATTAAAACTTAGTTCTTATTACTATAAATCTATTAATTAAAGTCTAAGTAAATTTTTTAAAACAAAATTAGACAAAAAAATATATAAGGAGAAAAAAGAGAGTATTTATTTTTGTGTGGAGGAACCAGGAAGAGAAGAAAATAGAAAAAGAGAATGAGTAAGGTTTGACAAAGGACATGGAAGTTGAATTAAGGTAGGACAGGCTGGGGACAAAATGATGCGTATTGTTAAATATAGGTGTGCTGCGGTGTGTGCATAGATTCTGGAGGAGCCAAACAAAGTCTACTACTGCCACAGCCCATATGCTTGGTCACTAAGCATAAATTAAAACCCATGTAGAGATACCGTAGACATCTCAACTTCAACTTGTTCTATTACAAACATATCGATGCCTTGTTGTACCCAAGAATTAGTATATACTAGTAATATATAACCATCAATTTATTATTTAATCTAAAGTATTCATAGCATGTAATTTCTTCATACAAAAAAAAAATCGAACATATAATTTTAATCTTTGTAAAAAAGATTTATCAATATCAGCCACATTCCCTCTCATTGTTTGTTCTCTCATGGTGCAACACTTTATGACTGGTTGGGCATATTGCAAAGTTCTGTCTCGACAGCTGTTTTGGAAGAGGTGGTCTCAATTCTCTAGGCTATTCGGAATTCCAAAAATGACCTGGTGTTCAAGAGTGTGAAGAGGTCTACCCAGGAGGTGTTATTTTGTGGCGCTCGCTTGCTAGGAGACTACAAGTTGGTTAACGGGAGAGATGCCGAGGCGCATAGCACTCCTCCGCTTGACTCGACGACCGCTTGGTTTCCCCCTGCAACGGGGTTCTCTGTATAAACTCGGATGCAGCTATTGGTCCATCACGTACCGGTTTGGGGTTCATTGCCTGAGACAGTTCCGGAAGATGTATTTTTTCGGTTCACGAGTCTACCCCGTTTCGCATGGAGATCGCAGTGGCAGAAGGATTATCTCTCAGAAGAGCTCTCGAACTTGCAAGAGATCATGGTTCCAATCGTATTCAGGTCCAGTCTGACTGACTCGAGTTGATCCAAGCTATCATTTCCAAGTCTCAAAATCACTCAAGTTTGGGAGTGATAATTGCGGATATAAATCAACTTGCTCTTCTGTTTGGTTCCTGCGAATTCGCGCATGTCCGACAGACTGCTAACACTGATGCTCACGCTCTAGCTAGGCGAGCTTATGCCTTAGGTCTATCTGATTATTGGGACGGATTGTGTCCTGACTTCCCCGACTGTTTTACAAATTTTCATTAATGAAAATGCATTACATTTCAAAAAAAAAAAAAAATACCGGTATAGAAAATCATGTTACGAGAATCATTTCTTTAAAATTCGACAACCTAACCTATTCACCTTCTCCCACCTTTCACTCTCAAATTTGACGACAGAGTCTATGGGCCCCTGATTTGTTTGGGCAGTCCTACGTCAGACTGTTTAAATAAGCTGGCCCATGTTTTGGAAAATACTCTACATACTACCACGCTTTTCACGCTGGCTGCCCATTTCCTTTTCACCCTAATTCCACTTATTAGAATGAGACAAATCAAAAATTCTAGTCACGCTAATCAAAAAATTATTTTTTAGAAAAATATCTACCTAGTCCCACCAAAAAAAACCCACCAGAAACTGATTCGCACCATATTCAAATTTTGGTATCTAATATAATATTATAAAAATGAGAAATAAATCTTTAACAGGTCGAATAAAAGAGAATTTATTCACTCTTAATTTAGGTTTTAAGTTCGAGTTTAAGAATAAAAAAAATTATGTTGAGTTTAAACGAGATTAATTTTCGAGTCGGAAGAGATAGAAAGGACATCCGAAAAGATTACTTTTATGGGCTATTGTTTTCGGCCCATATCTTTTCTCATTTGGGCTTTAAATCAACTACGATGGTTTTCTAAGAATAAATATAATTATTTCTTTGACAATTGTCATCCATTTGCCCCGCGTCGTTGCTCCTCCTCCTCCGTCTCTCGTTTTCCACCTTAATGTACTGCCTTTCAAAAAATGCGCACAAACTGTTCGATAAAATCACCCATCCAAACTCTCTTATTCGAAACTCCATACTATCTCTCAACCGTACTTCCACATTCAACAGTGACATCAATTGCGAAGATCTAAATGATACCGTCGTATCGTGGACGTCTAAAATTTCCAATTTGGTGCGGCAAAACCAGCCTGAACTAGCAATTGGAATGTTCAAAGCGATGCTTTTGAGTAATCATAGGCCAAACTTTGTAACTCTTGTGAGCGTAGTGCGCGCATTAGGAACTTTTAGAAGTCGAGAGTTGGTATGGGTAGCTCATGGTTTTGTGATTAAGATGGGGTTTGATCAAGAAGCTCCGGTGGTGACTGCTCTTATTGGATTCCATTCAAATTTTGACATGGGAATCGCTTGGAGGCTATTTCATCACGTGACAGATAAGGATGATTTGGTGTTATGGAGTGCCATGGTGTCGGCTTGCGTCAAGAATGGGAAGTATAAGGAAGGCATTGATTGTTTTAGGACAATGCAGTGTTGTTATAATGGCGCGGGAATGAATCACGTGAGTGTAATTAGTGTTTTGCCTGCTTGTGCTCATCTTGGTGAAGTGTGGCTTGGCAAAGAAATTCATGGGTTCTTAGTGAAACAGGTAGGATTATATTGTCTTACAAATGTTCAAAACGCTCTTGTTGATATGTATGCAAAGTGTGGCGAGTTAGAGGCTTCACTTGGGGTTTTTGATGGGATGTGGAAGAAAGATATGATTTCATGGAGGAGTATGACTCATGCATGTATTGAGAATGGGGCTCCAAAAGTAGGATTGTGTACTTTCCTGAAGATGCATTATTGTTGCTTTCATCCCGATGAAATTATTGTTCGGAATGTTATTGTGGCATCATTGCAAGCGGAAGAGTATGGATTTGGGTTAGGAGTTCATGGTTACCTTGTGAAAAATGGGTTCCTGGCTTTTGTTTCAATTGGAACTGCACTTATGCAAATATATGGGAAGCTTGGTGAGGTTGATTCAGCTCGGGTTGTGTTTGATCAACTTGATTACAAAGATATTGTTGCTTGGAGTGGACTGATCTCAGTATATGCTCAAGGAGGTCAGTCTGTTAATGCCTTGATTGCATTCAAACATATGACATATACTGATGAGAACCCTAACGAGATTACATTTGTGAGCCTGTTACAGGCTTGCTCTTCAATGGGTGCTCAGATAGGGGAAAGCATTCACGGTTATATAACTAAAGCTGGTTACTCATCTAATGCTTACTTGATATCCACCTTGATTGATCTATATTGCAAACTTGGAAGAATAAAGGATGGGGAGGCTGTTTTCAATGAAATTTCCACAAAAGATCTAATCTGTTGGAGTTCAATGATTAAAGGCTATGGAGTGAATGGATGTGCACTTAAGGCTCTTGAAACATTCTTGAATATGTTGGAGTGTGGGGTAAAGCCAAATGACATTATTTTTCTCTCTGTTTTATCCGCATGTAGTCAATGTGGACTGGAATATGAAGGTTGGAACTGGTTTTATTCCATGGAAGAAGAGTATGGTGTTAGTCCTAAACTGGCACATTATGCTTGCATGGTGGATTTGCTTTGTCGTCAGGGAAATGTAGAAGAGGCATTTGATTTTGTAAGAAAAATGCCTGTAGAACCTGACAAAAGAATCTGGGGAGCCCTCCTTGCAGGCTGCAGATCAAGGAGTGGGTCAATTGAGATGGTTAAGTTCATGGTCGAAAAGCTTAATGCATTGGATCCTGAAAATACCAGTTATAATGCAGTTTTATTAGGTTTGTATGCTGAGGAGGGCAGATGGGAAGATGTGAAGGGGCTTGGAGACTTGATGGATGCAAAATAATTGAATAAGGGAACACTTCGCAGATTGATAGAAGCAAACTATTCGTCTGTTTATTATCCCCCCTTCATTAAAAGGTAAGTATTAGATTGCTCATTTATTTTGTCTCCTATCTGTGTTCTTTTATCTTAGAAACAGGTTTCATAACTCAATATTTCTTGATGAGAGTTAAACTGTTGAATTTTGAATTTAAAGGAACTGCTTCTTGTAATATAACTTGGCTTGTACTGAAAAATGTTAAAAACTATAAGGTGCTTTAGTATTGGAAGATGTCTAATTCTTCCTTTTTTTCCTCTTTATTTGTAACTTGTTTGAAACGGAGTATAAGTGAATTCACAGTCTCTAGAAATTCGATTTTTTCTTTCAATGGAAAGAAATCGCAAGTTAGAGGACTCGAACCCGAGACCTAACCCCTCGCTACTTCGTAAGAAATACTATTGAGCTACAAGCTCTTTGGTTTTTAGAAGTTTGGACCCGATGCACATAAATTCATAGATAACTGTAACATAAATGAGGTGGTAATGAAATGTGTAACATAAAACTTTTACTGCCTGGGAACACATTGATTGCAAGATTCAATTTCCATATTGCAACTCAAATTGCATTGAAGAAACTTTTGAAACTGTCACAGTTACATGATCTAGTATCAAATATGGAATCTCAGGCTTTCTATTATGCAAGCACATAATTAGTCTTGCCTAGCACAGTGCTAACACGGTGTCACAGTCTGTCTACACTAATGAACAAGGGGATACTTGAGGTACTTCTTGTTCATGCTGAAGGCATCAAACACACAAACCTTATTGGTAATTATTTCTCCCAGTCCAGCAATAGACTATTTCTTGATATGTTTTGCCATGATTCTGCTTTTCTCCCATGCCCACTCCTGCAAAGTCCCTGGAGTTTGTCTTGTTTTGTTCTTTCTTATTCGCCTGATAAGAGCTTAATGTAGTCTCACTTTCGTCGTTTTTGTTTCAGGAACGCCTGCCTATTATGTCATCATACAATGTGGAACTCAAGTACATAAAAGCAAAATATCATCAGGTTTTCTTGCTGGTTTTCATTCTTGCATGTCAACGTGTCGAACTCCTATAGCTAGCTTTTCCAAGCATCCTCTTTCTTGTGTCTCAATATGCAGGTAAAGATGAAAAGGTCTGGTGGAATGAGAAATTCAAATTTGAATTCTCACTCACTGATTGGAAACACTTGAGACATCTTAAATTCAGAATCATGGACAAGGAGTTCTTCAAAACAGATGGTGGATTTGTCGGTGAAACCATGTAATGTTTTTAGTAATGTTAATCTAGAGCTATGAAAGCTGGGTATCTCAGACATTTCCTCTCCTTTGCACTCTAGGATACAACAGAGACAACATACAGTGATGTCTCAGTAGCTCTTGAACTCAATAAATGATGTGTATTTTGGACCCAAAATCATTTTGCATTGTATAATTCCTATTTTCTTAAAACCTCCTCCCAGTGTCGTAAATTTATCAAAAATCTAGTCTAGTGATTTGACCTCTTATAGTTTTTGAAAGTATTGTTCTTTTGATGCAGAATTTCTCTTGGAGGAATAAAAGCCGAGGGAATCGATAAAGGATTTCTAGAAGTGAAACCTGCTGCATATAATGTGGTGCTCGAAGATGATACTTACAGAGGAATGATAAAGATCGGATTCAAATTCACTACTGATGTAAGTATCGATTGTGTTTAACTTGTCACGCGTTAACAGATTTGATTAGATTACCTAAATCATAAAAACTGTGTTTTACAGAATGAAGTGATTATGGAGAAAAGAACCTTCCACGCAGAAGCGAATGAACCCCGACAATCCATATGCAGACCCATTATCAATCTCTGCAAACTTCCATTGTGGAGGGTCTGGTTCCATCGCTACCAAAGGAATTCCAAGGACGAGTCCAAGCAAAACTAGGAGGTCTCGTAGTTCATAACCATGTACCGTAATAGGAAGGTAGGTAAGTCACTGTTCCCATTTGTACTTCTTACAATGTGTCAGGAGAAATATGAGTAATGTCAGGTGAAACCTGAAGTTCTGTGCCGACGGGCTAAGTTTGGTTTTCCTCCGAATGAAACAGTACTGATGTCTAGCTTCCGTATAGAAAGTTTCTGTCGGCCTTTCGGGTCCAAGTGTCAGCATTTTGTGTGGGGGTGGTTGCTGCACTCTGTTAACAATGTTTTGGTATCAAGAACTAATAAGTCAGTTCATGCATTTGCTTAATAAAGAAATATTTGACATGAAACACTATTTTTTTCTAATTTTTTATTCCCTTTGTTACTCACATCCACAGGCAAAGAACTGAAAGAGCAGCAAAGAGATGCCTTTTGGAGATGGGATGCACGTCTGCTGCACGACGACTCTTTGGAGGAAATTCTCTAGTTTTTTTGTGAAAAAATATAATCAGCAAGCAATTGTCTTTTATGCTAACTCCTGACCTGTTATTATTGTTTCCAATGGAGAAGTTTTAGCCTTTGAGGCATTTATAATTCTGTTTTTCCTTTCCTTTTTATTCTTCGGGTATCTTTTCTACCCTTCTCGCATTGTCGAAACGTTTATAAATTTGTGAATTATATTTTCTACATTGAATGTTCTTTCAAAATTGACTCATTGGTCCTGCAAATTTGGGTAAAGAGAGAATTTTTATTTAGGGGAGAGAACAATTGAAGAAGGATTTTGAATTGAATAAGCTGCTATTATCAGTGTAAGCAATATTTTTCTTTTTGTTGCACTAAACTGTGTCAGCTTTGATAGCTTGTGGGTTGACATGCGGATCGTGATCCGCTCAAGCCATTTTAGGCCTAATCTCATGGACAAATTGATTATTCATATACAACGATTGAGATTTTTTGTTAAAATTCAAGAACCCAGTTGCACAATATCTCTTCATTAATTCCAATTTCCAACCAGAATACAGATTAATTAATGACTGCACCTGCAAATCTAGAAGTTCATAACAGATCATCCATGTCTGCCTCCATAATTTTTTTTTNNAAATTAAATTAAATAAAAATTTAGTTCGTAATGTGAACAAAATCAATAATAATAAAAAAAAAAGATGAGTAAAATAAATGATTTGTTGAATTTCCTGGTGTAGAATTAGAAATATAATATTCCTCTCGTATTCAGCACCCACATATATTATAACCCCACAAACCCACTAAGATGTTCATGTCCAACTAAATAAGCACTTTGCATGTTCTACAATAAACAACCATTTCAACCCAAAAGAAAGAGAGCCTAGCACCAAACTTTCCTCTTCCTTTTTCAAGAACTCAGTCATATTTTTTCAAGAACCTCCATTTCTGCAACTGGGTCTCTCTTTCATCTTTCTTGATATGAAATCAAGAATCTTGGAATCAGACGGCTCTCGTTTTCTGCAATGATGTCGTTGTTCAAAAGAAAGTGCTGGTTTTGGAATTAGAAAAGGTTTCAGGAGAGAAAGAGAAGAAGAAGAAGAAGCTTAATTAGGAGGGAACAGTTTCAAACGTAATCACCTTCCTGCTACTACTACTGACCAATCATCAACTGTTACAAATTTCAAAATCTGGTTCATTAAAGGTAGAAATGTTAGACCGTTGCTTTTTTAATAACCGTTGCCTTCAAATTTTTAAATTTCTGTTGGTTCTTCATTCAAAGACTCCTACTTTATTTATAAAAACCCTGCATTTCTGATAACAAAAGCGACCCATGAGTAAACCCTTTTGCTTTCTTGTAGCAACAAAGATGAACAGTTCTTTTTCTTTTTCTTTCTCCTTTTCCATCTTTCTTCTTTTTGTTGTAAAACTATGAAATTCAAGCAATTTTCCCGGTTCAAAGTATCAGATTCTGAGTATTTTTTCCCCCCAAATTTCCCACCAATTCAAATTCCTGACCTTTTGAGATGATTTTAACTTGCAGAGTTTGAGTAATTAGGCAGCAACAACACCAAGTAGTACGAAATTGCTCAAAATGGATAATTCATCAACTTGTGATGAAAGTTGTGATCTGGGTTATCAACCATCACCTTCTTCCTTGGATCAAAATGATCAATCAAGTGCAGAAACTCCAGCATACTCAACCATGAGTGGTGATTCTGTGTTTCGCCGGACTTACTCAGAGTCCTCTGCCTACTCTGACCATATCATAGATGACAGCAACAGCTTTTCAAGTGGACCTTCTCCTTCTCCTTCTCATTGGCCATTACTAACCAAATCTGAATCCAAAAATAAAGCTTCACTTTCCAGATTAGAGATGAAGCAACACAAGCAACTTTTCAACGATAAGTTCAATGATCAAGAATTGGCCGATGCAGGTCTGCATTACATCACCATATGTTGTTTACATTCTATTCAGTTCAGGTTTTTCTGATTTGTTGTGATTATTTACCAGAACTTGAGCTGATGAAAGAAAGGTTTTCGAAGCTTTTGCTCGGTGAGGACATGTCCGGAGGTGGTAAAGGTGTTTGCACAGCAGTGACAATCTCAAATTCAATCACCAATCTTTATGGTTTGTATAGAAAATTCATCACCAGGACTCGGAGAATTGGAAAAAATGTTCTCTTTTTTTTTCAGTTCTTGATCTTTGTTCTGTTACTTTCTGCAGCAACCATTTTTGGCCATAACTTGAGATTGGAGCCACTGAATCCAGAGAAGAAGGCAATGTGGAAGAGAGAAATGGACTGTCTTCTGTCTGTGTGTGATTACATTGTAGAACTTATCCCGGCCAAATCGCATAATTTAAGAGATGGAACAGCACTTGAGGTGAGGTTTTGCAGTTTCTGCTACTAGCTCAAAAATGGGTTTTTTCTTTTCTTTTCTTTCTCTTCTCTCTGATACGAATAATCGATCGTTCAGGTGATGGAAAGCAGACCAAGATCAGACTTGTACATCAACCTTCCTGCATTAAGAAAGCTTGATGCAATGCTCATAGTAAGAAAAGCCTCCTCTTGTCTGTTTTCATTCCCCGGTGACATGTATAGTTTTGGAAAAAACTAATGATGTAATGACTCATTTATTTGGCAGGAAATTCTGGATAGCTTCCAGGACACAGAATTCTGGTATGCAGAACAAGGAAGCATGTCGTCGAATTCAACTCGTTCAGGCTCTTTTCGCAGAGTTATTATCCAGCGAAAAGAAGAGAAATGGTGGGTTCCAGTTCCATGTCTTCCTCCAGGTGGTCTTTCTGAGAAATCAAGGAAGCACTTGCGTTACAAGCGCGACTGTGCTAATCAAATTCACAAAGCAGCTATGGCCATTAACAGCAGCATTCTAGCTGAGATGGAAATTCCAGACTCATTCATGGCATCTCTTCCAAAGGTAAGCCCTCCAAAGATGGAATTTCACTTTTCGCATTCCTATCTTCCTTCCGCGCAATAAATCCATCTCATGCCGTATGAAAAATGTTGTCTATTTCAGAGTGGAAAGGCAAGTGTGGGGGATACGATTTACCGCTACATGTGCACAGCAGACAAGTTCTCCCCTGACCATCTTCTTAGTTGTCTCAATATAGCATCAGAACACGAAGCACTCGAGCTTGCAGACCGAGTTGAAGCTTCGATGTACACATGGAGACGGAAATCATGCTTGAGCCACTCAAAATCCTCCTGGGACATGGTGAAGGATCTCATGTCTGACATTGATCGGACCGATAAAAATCATGTACTAGCAGAAAGGGCTGAGACATTGCTGTTTTGCCTGAAGCAGAGGTATCCTGAACTTGCACAGACATCATTGGACACCTGCAAGATACACTACAATAAGGTAAAAGTCATGAATTCATCATTCAAGAACTGAGTTCAGTTCATCATTGCAGGAACAGAAACCTTACCTTCTTCGTCTGTAATCGTTGTAGGATGTAGGACAGGCAATCCTAGAGAGCTACTCCAGAGTTCTAGAAGGTCTCGCTTTCAACATTGTTGCTTGGATTGAAGATGTTCTTTTTGTAGATAAATCAGTGAAAAGCCAAGATGCATAGAAATCCACAAAGAATTCAGACAAGGAGCTCTACCCTGCCTGCTGTCCAAGTCCAACAACTTTTTTGAAAATGAAAACACTGTTTGGTTTCCTGTTAACAGAAGTGCTACAATTCTAGGAACTACTATGATTTTTCTTAATTTTCTTGTGTCGATGAAATCTATACATAGATGAATTTCCCCATTTTGTAGAACTATGTCATTTTGGATCCCATTAGCCATAAACCATGAAAATGGATTGGATAGAAAAATGGTAACTCAACACTGTTCAAATGACATCTGTACAATCAAATAGAAACCAAAAGGGCTAAAGGGAACAAAAGGATAAAGGAAACAAAATTAACTACAATAGCTATTTTTCCATTGAAATAATAAAGGATTCTACAATACATTCCAAATGATGCATCCCATCATCTTCCTAATTATTTAGCAATTAGCCTTCTACATTCTCTCACCCCAGCCATAGGTCCAGTGCTGCACACAGTCATGGCGTCAAATTAGGGGGGCAGATACAATAAAACAAAGGAAGAAACAGAGAGCAAATCACGTGCGAAGAGTCATCTTCTTTGGGGCCCGACAATGCTCAAACGTGTTAGTCTCCTGATCGGAAAGAATTGAGAGGACCCCCGAAGAGAGGAAAAGCTAATAATTTTTGCAACAATACCTAAAGTAATAGTAGTTACCACTGGTGTGTTTTCCCGTTTGAGTTTCAGACATCAGTTAATAAACCACTTCTAAGTCTTAAAGGTGGCAATGGTTTTCTTGGATCAGTAGAGTTGAACTGGAAAGCATCGATCTTGGACTTGCATTTCCCACTATCTCCTTTGTTCTCTTCCAAACACTTCCTTAATAAAGCTTCTGCATCTTCTTGAGATGATATTGGGGACTTCTTCTTGTGGCTGCTCTCACTCCTTTCACTACCCTTCTCCTCTTTATCCATGTGATGCTGAATGGTTGATGGGCAGTAGTACCAAAAGCAAAAACTTGTTAACAGTTGTGACTTTTTGAAGCTGTTTAGGTCCTGGTCTTTAGGAATCAGTTTATGTTTTTCCTATTCTTAAGCAAAGAAGCAGTCAAATATCAGTTTAGATTATTTTGTTATGTAGCAGATTTTTCTGCATTTAAAATTCAAAATCCTACTATATAAGTAGGTGCCTTTCACATTCAATAAACAATGATTTCAGCAGTTCCAAAATATAGTATCTGTTTTTATATCCAACAAAACTTTCACAAAATCAAGAAATTAGGAGAGTGATTAGATAAAATACAGAACCAAATTGGTAGTGATCTGCGAGTCAAGATCAAGAAAGAATGCTCAAGAACTCAAGAATCGTGTGCATAAATCTCTCCTTTGAAGAATGAAAGGAAAGAAATTAGGAAAGGAAAATGGTTAGATTTGTCATGTCCAGATTCACTTAAAAAAGAGGAGGTGACATGAAAAGGGTTTAAGCAGTTGCTTCTAAAGATCATGAATCTGTCAAGAATTCATCAATAAATTCTGGTTTTAGATTTAATTAAAGAGAGATTAAGTGGATAAAGAGAGAGTGTGCATGAACATGAGGGAGTTGATG
Source organism: Viola pubescens var. scabriuscula (assembly GCA_002752925.1). Classification (NCBI taxonomy): domain Eukaryota; kingdom Viridiplantae; phylum Streptophyta; class Magnoliopsida; order Malpighiales; family Violaceae; genus Viola; species Viola pubescens. The sequence continues at coordinate 13,192 of NBIL01019295.1, forward strand.
GTGAAGTGAACTTACTCGCTGTTGAGGAGGAGAGCAACGGAAGATGGATGACTTGCTCAAGAATAACGATGGACGACGCGCTTTAACTTGCCACCATAACTAACCAGTTGTAGATTATCAGTTATATTTCTTCAGAAGATAAAATATATATATATAATATTTGATGCAGTAATTTTTTTTTGTTTTGAGGAATAATGAAAATTTTCATTAATGGATATCCTTGATAAAAAAAATATCTTAAAACTAAAATAATTTAATTCTTCTTTTCTTTTTTCCAAAGAACTAAGGAAAAGAGAAAAGGGTTTTGCTGATTAGGTTAAGAGTTTTACATTAAATTGTTAAATTGGGGAGTAAATATGTGAGATATTTTAATAAATTACGTGCTATTTACAAAAATATCTCTCATATTTACTTCTCAACCTAACCATTCAACTTATATAGAAAAGTATGCAAAGTATGCAAGTTTCCTCTAGTCATGAGTAGACAACTCACACAACGTAGCGTAGGAACAAACTAACACTGGTTTCAGCGTGACATGGTGGGGCCCACAATCGAAAGCGAGTTTTTACACAAGTATAAAATGGTAACATGACACTCATAATTTCTCCATCAAACGACCCAAAATCCGCAGGAAAATGGCAAGCTCCTAACATCCTGTTTGATGTTAGATGCTTGCTTGCTGCAGTTACCAAAAACGCTTAAAGTTGAAACTGCCACTTTTACCTGGAAAAAGATGCCTAAAATGACAGAAATGCCCTTGTGCCATGTCAAGATGACAAGATGCATGAAGCTAGTAATGAAATAACTCTCATTTTGCAAATGCCGGTCTTCCAAATTTAACATCTTCCAACCAATAAATAAATAAATATGCCCAAACTCATCACATTTGATTTCTTCCAAGTTAATAATGACTCTGTATTTACCATACAAAGTACAGACCTGAGAAGAAAGGCTACAACAATGGATTGATGATGCACATGAAAATGGCTACAGATCATTGTTGAGACATTTGCCCTAAATCAATTGGTAAAAGTAAAACAATTCTCTAATATATACAACAAGCCTCCAAATCTGCACCTGGAGTATACAAGCCCAGATTGGAGGATCGAAAAGGTTAGTGTAGTTGAGTGGTGGACCCGAGACCTCGAGGGGCGAGCTTTAGCGCAAGAGCGCTTTCACATTTTAACCATGTTCCCAGGGGCGAGCTCAACCCCGATAAATTCGCCTCCCAAAGGCGAACTTCACCAAAGGTCAGAACAACATCAAGCCCCTGATGATCAAAAACATTAAGTTACCTGTTGAAAGGGGGGCAGGCAGCACGTGCCGGGTCCACACAAAATCAAGAATGGAGTTAAAATCAACTGTCCTCATCCACGGCACCAATGTACGTGAGGTCTGTTCGTCTCACCCTCACAGCCCCTTTAAGCCAGCTGGAAGCTCGAAGATTTGCATGGTCACTGCTGCCAATCACAGCTGAATTACTAGACGATGTGCCTGATCCTGTCCCATCTTCCAACAACGTCCAGGGGTCAACTTCCATATCATTATCCTGTTGCAATGGCTTCGACTTTGCCATAATGTTAGGTGCACTGCGTGCCAAGGGAACTGAATTCCTCTGAGGCATGTTTCCCGTGTAAAACCCAGAAATTGTGATGCTAGGCTGAAGAGAAGCTACAGCAGCACTGGGGACAAATGGTGGCTGGCAAGAGACAGAGCAGCGGACTGAAGGTAAAAGCATTGGCATTGCAGCTTGTATACGCCAACGAATGGTTCCAGGCAGCTGCATGCGATCTAATTCATTCTGCATTTGTAACATATACATATATATTAGACAAGTAGACTACACAAACACATCACCTAGATAGTCCTATTCTACCCTCATGTCATTAAAGCCCCGAGAGAGGTGTGTGGTCACACTTGAACCCACAACCTCAAGAAACCCCTTGCACCTTGGCAAAGGGAGTAGTTCACTGAGAATGTCTACATTAGACAAGCAGAATAGTCATGTCTCTTTTTTTCTGGTTTGCTTTCAGTATTCAATTCATAAAGGAGGTATACAAGTTAGCCAACACAATATCAAGGACAAATTAGAGAAGGGATGAACACGGATAGACAAAATATGAGGGCTACCCTGAGGGGGTATACAAGTAAATCAAAGAATTCATATTCCTTTATTTGACTTTGAATATTGGAAGATAAAGAGTATTAAATGACGTGTTAAGACAAAATATGATCAATCAACGATCGATAGACTGAACTAAAGCTTTTCACACCTACGGTAGATACTTAGAGTACTTGCAGAGACAGTATGTAGTAGAGAACAAACCTGTAAACTCTCCACAACGTCACGATCAAATCCAGCTGAGTCCTTCGAAGGTTCATTACTGGATTTGGACGCAGGCCTTGACCTAAGCCAAGATGGCTGAGAATTGTTCAATAATACGTACAAGAGCACCAATAACCGATCAAACAGACTTTCACCAGACAAATCTGCAGAAGTAGCTTCTACAGGTGGTTCCACATCCCTCTTGGATGGAGGGTTTTGCAAGGAGTAGAAGGATAAGTCTGCATCCTCATACACAACCCGACTTCCAAGAAGACGAAGTATTACCGGGGCAAGCAAGTACTTCATGTTTCTCCCAGATGGCTCCCTAACAAGCGCAGCAAATGGAAACATGAGAAACCAATACTATCCTCGAACCAACAGCTCTACTAAAGAGCAAAAATAAATATAAAATAGTTGGAGAATTACCCATCAGTGCAAATGACGGGAAGCAGTCTAAGAAGTAGCTGCAACCTCAGTGACATAGAAGCTCGTAAAGCAGCAGGAGATGGCAAAGCTGAATCTGTGGGCACAGTTGTTCGTCTAGCCAATCCAGGACTACCACCTCTTATACCTTTACGATTATTACCTTTATTTGCAGGGCCTTCCAGTCCAGAAGCAGCACTTCCTGCCTGCTTACTTGCACCACGTGTAGCTGCATTTATTTGTTGCTCAATGTTACTCAACTGCTTGATCAAGTCACTCGCAAAGGTATTGCGCGAGTCATCAGAACCTTGATCTATGCAGGGAAGAATTAGTTCAATGAGGGCCTTCTCAGTCACTTGCTGTTGACTAATACTGAAGCCTTCAGGCACAATCATTTGGGAGGTCCCTTTTCCAGACCTTTTCGTGTCTGTTCCTTCTTCAACAACTTCTCCTTCTTCGAGGGAGGTAACCTCAGACTTTTTCTTGTCTCCTCTGTTAGTCACAGTATCCAAACAAGAATTAGACCACCCCCAAGGCTTCCAAAACTGCACCTTGGTTGAAAGATCTTTACTTTCAGCAATATTAATGAGGCGTTGTCGAATGGTTTTGCGGCCAAAAAGAACATCCTGGCCTCCTAGGAACCATTTAGCTTGCAATAACATTGAATCCTCTAACGACCTCCCAAAAAGATGAACTAGCTCGGAGAAAAGAGGTGCTGCATCAGGTCTCACCAACAACCTTGTGAGGATGATCTCAATAAAATTACTCTCATTTTCAGAAGCAGGTGCCTTTTCAGGCCCAGGTGAGGATGAGTGAATTGCCTCTGCAAGGGACATATCATGGGCCTCAAGTTTTTCGATAAGCGCTTGCTCATTCAAAAGCAGCCTGAGTTCAACCCATTGCCAATGAAATTTTGCAGGCTGAAGAGTATCCAAAACATTTACAAGCTTATCTAAAAGCTTTGTTTCATTCTCCAAATGCTGAACTTTAGATCCACTCCGACTCCCATCATCCTGAGAGAAAATGGAGTGCGGCATCTTGCAATCAATGATAGCGTTTAAAAAAAGCCTTCCACGAAGAGGAACAAAGGCCATGGATTTGACATGCATGTCTAAACCATTTAACTCTAGCATGGAAGCAAACTCAGCATCAGTGGTATCAGCTGCTACTAAATCATAAAACCCTTGACAGTCCCTCAAACAAACGTCACGGAAAGGCAAATGTTTTATGGCATCGCTTATGGCCACAGTCAAAGATTGATATATTTGATGGATCCCTTCCCGTGTTGCAAGGTTACCAGTAACAATGAATGGCCTCCACAAAACAAACGCAAATACAGAATAGGCAGGTGGAAAAACCAAGCTGAGAGGAAGCAATCGTTGCATTCTTGATAGAGCAAGTATAGACGGCTCACCCAAGAGTTCCACAACTAAACCATCAGACACAGTTCTGCAATTGCCAACAAGGAGCCTGAACCAATGCACATACACTTCAATCGAGTTATCCACCTTAAAAGCACCAATTGAACGAGCACTACCATTGGAACTGGATTTTGTACTTCTTATAAATTGAATCACATCCAAACCTTCCTTCAATCTAAGGACAGTAACCATTCTCTCCAAGCCAATAACACCGTGAATAATAGCCCCCAGGACAAGTGCAGATATTGCAGCAGCACTTTTAGAAATGTGTGCATTGGAATCGTGTGTTTCAGGGGACACTTGAAATTGAGTCCGAGAACCTTTTCCTGGAGTAAAAGCTATAGCTAGAGCAGTAGAGGCTTCAGTTGCAAAAGCTATCTCAAAAACCCGGCTCTGACGCTCTCCGAGAGCTTCCTTCAGTAGAATCAAACAAGAAATGTGGATTCGCAAAATGCGCCTTGCAAAACCTAGAGAAGCTGTTGCAGATGAAGTATTTGAACAATTACCGCCTACTGTAAAATCAGGAATTTTTGCTATAGTTGGTCCTATATTATTGACTATAGCCGAAACAGCAGAAGACACCAGAGACGGGTCACCTTCTTGAGCAGCACCACCAGTCTGCCGAATGCACTCGAGCAATCCCAATATAATTTGTTGAGATATCTGATATCCATCATCAGATTTATCCAGCCCATTGCTTTTAGGTGCACCACCACCATAGAGCTTTCTCTCTTTGCCAACGAAATTATGAAAATCCTCCTCAACATTCCTCAGGACAACATCTCTCATGCTCATACCCACTCTGGAAGGCCGATTACCACTAATCTTTTGACGGAAAAAATCATCAAGATCTTCAACTCCTGCTGGAACTCCGAGTGGGAAACCAAACTCCCTATCTAGAGAACGACCAGAATCAAGTTCAGAAAGAAGTCTCTTATCGCATGTTGCCCTGAAACTCTTTTCCCACTCCAAGACACTTGGCACATTACCATATTTCTTCAACAAATGCCGGGAATAAATTAAGGCTGCTGAGGCTGAAACTCTTCCATTATTAGCAACCAGTAGAGCAGCAATTCGTTGCATTGTTGCTGACAGGACTTCAGGAATAAGATCCGTAGCAATGAGTATGTTTTCATACCTGAGAAAAAATAATTTGTGGTTGTAAGCATAAAAGAGCAGTAGAATCAAATTGCTTCATCGAAGTCCAAAAGACCTACACACGTGTAAGCCAATCAATGAAAAAAAAAACCACAGAAAATTCTTCAAAATGTCATTGAATTCTCCAATTCCATACAAATGCTGTATACAAGCAGACAAGAATATAAGCGGAGAAAGCCATTTAACCAAGCAGAAGAGACCAATGTAGCTTAAAATTTGCAGCAATGAAATTGTATCAACCACAAAGACATTCCAGGAGTACTGTGAAAAGAAAATACAAAGATCCATCTCCTAGGAGTTATATAAAGATATATCTAATATAAATTGAAAGCTCACCTTCTGAGTGAAGATAACAAAAAGCCCTCTCCCACTTCACATGCATGGTTTTCCAAATTCCGAGGTGGTATCATGATGTTCCTCAAACTATGGACAGTAGTATTCGAGTTACTAAGGACCTTTGGCAGCAACCAGAGGAGTAATTTCAGTGCCGAAACTAATTCATTACATACATCCAAAAGATACAGGATTGACAATAGCTCATCTTCACCTAGCTTCCACCGCATGGGGATCCGGTCTTCAGCATGACTGAAAGGCCTAGAAAACTGGCCAACCTTGACGGCATTCTTTTCAGTCTCATCAACAAGCTGCCTGACAGAAGTTATCAGCCAAACTGTAATGGTCCTCTTCTCTACAGATCGCAGCTGCTTTAAAGCTTTTCCAATTGAAACAATACCTCCAGCAGGTGCTGTTCTTGTGCCATCCATTGATTTGAGAGCTTCCCCCTCCGTTCCAGTTCTGTGGTGAGGACAGTTAACCTTATTCTCGCACACATGACTTGTAGATGCTCCCTGGCTACCCTCGATCCTAGCTGCTGCTAGCTGAGCCAGACTTTGAGTTTTACGTACAACCTTTTGCCTCCCCTTTGGGACCTGCTTGGATAACTTCAGGGGTGGATCAACTTTCAATGAATCTAAAGGTTTGGCACCCTTTCGCACCCACCATGTATCTTCATCATCTGATTGTGGAGAATTCCCTTGAAGGCACGAGCTCCTTTCTTCACTTAACTTTTGTCTCTTAGCCCGTCTACAATCCTCACATCCAGGTGTAGGTTCTATTAAATCCATTTTGCTGCATACAACTTCAGAGGACCTCTTGATACTTCCCTGAGATTCATCCAGACCACTATCAGAAGATGCAGAACACTTTGGAAGTTGTAGCAGTAATGAGATTGAAGCCTTCAGTTCTTCAAGGTCCACACCAGTGTTTGCCTTCTTTGAAGCCAAACTATTAGACAGAGACTGGATATTTTTCAACGGATCAAAGGAACCTGAGGAAGTACCGTCCTTCCCAGAGGTTGTATGGAGCTTGTGGTTCTGCACTGACATACTTGACTTGACTGAATTTTGATACTGCCCACAAAGAAGACCTCGAAGGAGAAGTCGACGTTCATTTGAGTAAACGTCTATTGACTCCAAAAACTGAGACCCTTCGGCAATCCTTGCGCCTTCCAAAACATCTTGGACGAAGGGCCCGGGGAGCTGTTTCAGGATCTGATAGTGTCTCTTTCGCCTGTCAAGGTCGGCCATAGGTGCATTCATATCCATAGTTCCGCTGATTATAAGCTGCCTCACATATGCTTGGGGATAAAAAATCCCAGCTCGTATGAGCTCGATTAGGAATAGCTGAAGACGCTTCAAACCTTCCCTTTTGTGCAATTCATGTTGGTCAATCCAACAAACTATGACATCGTGTAAAGGACCAGGACTTTCAAACATATCTGCTACATTATTATTTTTTCCACATGAAGTCTTTGAGTTGTTTTTAATTTCACATCCATTTTCCACAAGAACCCTGCCGGAAGAATTATGCTGATTGGGACCCTTTGCAAGGTTATTACTGACCCCGAGGAATTTCTCATTCCTCCGTCGAGCTGGATTTTGTAAATCTATCATCTTCAACTTCAAAAGTCGACTTGCAATATAAACCTGAGAAAAATCTTTTCTACCCGTGAAGTTTAGGTCATGAGGAGGAGCATTGTGGATATCCCTATAATCACATGTTGCCCACTCACAAAGGAAGAAGACAGAACAAACAAATGATGAACTCACAGATCCCATCCACTTCAATGAAGACCTTAGGCAAGGACTTACTTCTTCTATCCAGCCTTCATCAACAGCTCCATCACAAAAATTATCAAAAAGAAGATGGTAAGCATCTCTAATGTCTCCCAATGCAAGAGCTTTATCCAATGCTTGCACTGCTTTAGCAACACTATGAACTGAGTACCCAGGACTAGCAGCTTTTGCAAGATTACATGCACGCTTCTGAATAGATGAAACAACCTGATCAAATGACAAGGATTGATATTGAGCATCAAGCCCTTTACTTCTGGACACAGACGCCACTTCGGCAGACTCATCCTTTGTCTTTCTTGACCCCTCAGGTATTTTCGATACCAGGGTCCCATCAATCACTGCATAAGAGACAACACTCGGTGGCAATGGGAAGCAGTCAAGAGCAACAAATGAATCAGGCACAGCCAATATGAAATATCGAAGCATCTCAATTAAAGCGGAATTGGTATAGGCCCTTCGAGAATTATCTACCAGATCAGATCCACCTGCGGAAGGTTCATTAATGAAACGAACTGCTACTCCAGCAAGTGTACGGACATATGTTTGAGATAGAACAACAGTTTCTAAAAAGCCATATATGATTGGTAACAGCAGCTGCAAAATCTCAGGCAAATCTTTTTCCTGAAAGAGAACAAGTAAAACCAAAAGCAAAGGAATCCATTTAGAAAAGTCATTTTGCGTGGTGCAGCATTAGATTCACCCCTTAACCCAAAAGAACTACTTATAAAAGAATTGACGCACTAAAAAACTACCTGTAATTGAGTAAGAACCCAATCAATGATTATGGAAGGAAGAAGCAATCCTTCTGCATGATGCCAGTGCAAGAGTCGTGCAACATACCACCACTTGAAATGTAGGGAAGGCTCCTCGCCCTCAAAAACAGCTGAGACTACATCACTCCTGTTCTGTAATGACGCGTAAACTATCTGTTGCGACCTATCTCTGCTATGTGGTGTAGAACGAGAATTATTCCTAGAGAAAAATTCATCAACAAGGCACTGCAAATAATCGATAACATCTTTCGTCCAGAGCTCAGTGCGGGACAACTGAGTTTTGTCAGGTGCCCCAGAAGAAATACTACCAGAACTAGGTCGGATCTGAAAAGAACAAACAAAATATGCTATCAAACAACTGTGCATATGCCTTAGTTTATCTGACTGTCACAACCAGCATTAAATAAGCTCTACCTGATTAAGGTAAGTTACTTTAATAAACCAAGTTGCTCTTAGCAATGGAACATTATTCCTGATAAGAACTTCAAAAAGGGCTTTCCTCCGATATCCATGAGGAACATGATCAGCCAAAGAACGCAATCGCTTATGCGGTTGTGATAGACCCTGGCATATAAGAACAACAAAAAGGAACATAGTATAAGATTTTATGGTTTGTAGTCAATCAATAGACAGTTCCATTACCTAGGACGATTACAACTATACTTCTCACAATGTAGAATATCCTTGGTCAAAAGGACAAGAAAAGATTAAAATTTGTGTGTGTGTGTGTGTGGTGTGGATGGGGGGATATGGAATCCTATAGGCACAGAAAATTCTCTTTCGCAGAACTCAAAATCGAGAGAGAGAAACAAAACATAATTCATCTAGCAACTAGAAAGGTTCGTACCTCAATCCACTTCTTCTTGAAGTCTTCACTACATGGTTTTTGCTCAGGGAAAACACCATGCTTAGTTAACAATGTCCCAGAAAGAGGAACACCATAGACTTGACCAGCCTGCCAGTTGAACACAAACTACAGGTTCAGAGGGGAACTCAAATACACAAGGCATCAACAAAATAAGGTAGACTAAGACAACTATGCCAAACTGTTACTTGTGAAATCATTTCATAAATATCACATGCAATAAAAAGAAATGTATTACCTTACGCTTCTGAGCGCGAGACTCATTAATGGCCCTTAGACGTTTTTTGATTGCCTGGAAACAGAACAAGGTGCTCTACTATCAATAACTAATGAGCGTGTGCATTAATAAGACATGAAAAAAGACGTTGTGGATTGAACTCAAGAAATTCACCTCTTTGCATTTTGCAATAACAGGGCTAGTAAATGCCTGTACTTGACTTAGCGAGATTTCTCTATTTTCCTGCAGCAGGTGACCAAAGTTAGATATGTTTTTGACATATCCAATTCCTAACCTTTGAGTCTACCATGTAGGCTTCCTTGTCAGAATTGGATATTAGCACTTTTATGTCACACATGGAGATAATACAACCACTAAGGAGCCAATAAAATGTACTCCTCCTCACAGTTACATTAATCAATAGGATCAGGCAAGTGAATTTTACAATTTAAAAAACAAAATATGAAGAAATAAACATAAAACTGAAAGATACTGAAGGAAGACTAGCCAACCACTAATAGAATATGAATACCTCAAGTCCTTCAACTGTCTCCTTGTATCCTGCAACAACATACTCTCTGGTGAGAGTCTCCTCAGGGCAATTAGGTGTCGGGGGATGATAGTCAGGGGGACCAAGCCTGAGATTCAAAGAAGTACCAATTAATTACCAAGGATAAGAAGTATATCCAGCAAGATAGTAATAATAATAATGAGTAAGAACATCAGTGGAACAGCCACTACCCAAAATATGGGGGAAATCGCTGCAGGCACTAAACTCCTAATTCAAGCACCCAAGACGGGAGCAATAGCAAGCAAACAGAACTAGAATGGAATTAACACCCATATACAGAGGCAGCTGGAAGATGGAAATCACCTGGAATTCAAAGGTTCTTTGTCACACTTCAACTTGTATGCTAACAATGGAGCTGGCCGCCTGCAACAACCAAAACAATTTATTGAGTTGTAGAAACATAAACGGCAACTTTACCCTCGGAACGTTAATAGTCATGACTGCGAGGAAAACTACAGCATATAACACTTTGCGTTATGCTTTGAAAATCTCATGCAGAGATTACTTTATCCGCTTTTATGTAAGCACCATAAACTGGACATTAATTCTCTTTCTATTTCTTCTGTCACAGCCATTACAACAGGTATTGCTACATGGCAAGATTCTTATATCATGAAAATTTCTAGCAATATCATTGATGCAGTACAAAAATTGAATACGTCTTAGGGATACAAATGATTCTTAAGAAAGAGTAAGCATACAGATGATATTTGTACATTGAGCAACATAGCATCACTGAAGTGAGAATCTACCTAGAATTTATAGCAAAGTTAGCCTGCAATGAAGATGAATCCGACCGGGTACTATCCCTAGCTGATGCTCCACCAATTGCATTATTATTAACTGCACTAGTGCAGCTTGCAGCATGATACCTTTGCATTTCTCCGGACTATCATCCGCATGCTGCTCCCACCATCAATCCACTAAATGAAACACCATAAGATAGACTGCATACAGAAAAGATGCTTATCTTATACATGACCAAAAATGAAAAAACACCATAGAAACGTTAAAGTCAAACAAATGCTGGAAAAAAAAAGACACAAAGGGCATAGATATTGCAAAACTACTCTCAACCATTTGGCATCAAGGATAAACTCTATACGTTCATTTGACTTGAGAAAAAAGAGAATAGACTCTCTTTTTGCCCGATGGGCCAAATGCTTACATTCTTAGAATAGTTTCCTAGGTAAAGAAAACAAATTATTTTTTGCAAAGCAGACGCATTTCAAATTCTACCTACAAGGCTACTTGATAAATGTTGAAGTGGCAGGCATCTTATGTATCCAATAACCAACTCAAGGCTGCGCAAAACTAACCTCGCTCTCTCTGGATGTTCGAACAAAATTTGACATATTTTACAACCATCATCATGGAGAATGAAATATAACACAGTATTCCAGCAGATTCAGTGGTTACAGCCTTATAATGTATAGCTTATGATACTCACTCGCAGAAAACAGAAGACCTTGGATTGTGTAGTTAACGACACATACATTGACACATCAATCGCAAACTGAAGTAAAATCCCAAACCCGGAAATGAGCATAAACAGCTTTCAAATGAAACATAAAATAGCAGCCAAAAGCATAATTATCTAAAACCAAAGAGAAGTTCAAAGTGAAATGCCTAAAACAAGGTAATTATCAACATACTCCCCACTCAAGGTTTCAATCAAATGCTCAAAGCCTGCAAACTCAGCAGTAAAACAGTTCAGGATAACTTAAGAATATACTTTGATCTACAAGCTTAAGCATATAGAGGAAATAGCTCAAATTTTAAGCTTTTAGGAATAACCCAATACGCCAAAACTCAAAAAGATGGAAACTTTATCAAAAGCAATACTGAAAAGTTTGAAATTTCACGTCCGCACCAATTTGATATATCACATTAATTGGACATTGACGCAGGAAACTACCAAATCTAACTTAATTGAAAACGAATCTAAACTAGGGTTTATACCACAGTCGAATTCCCAAGCTCATTCACCGACTCCAGGATTGAATTTCTAGCAGGGACAGAAAAACTAGGGTTTTGACGCAAACTCTTAAATTAACACCCTAGCCATCGGCAGTAATCAGAGAAAAATGAAGAATTAAGACTGCGATTTCAAGCGTGGAGGGTAAGGAAACCAAAAAGACCGTACCTTAGAAGGAATCGAGATTCGAAGGAAGGAGGGAGAGAATAAAAACAGGAAAATCAGAGCTAGAGAGAGAAAGAGTGAAGATGTGTCTTTTTAGAGAGAGAAAGTGAATTAAGAAAGAAGGGTTTTCGGGCTTTGAAGGCTTTGACTCTTTAGCTTTGCTGATGATGATGATGATGATGATGTTGAAGATACCCTGTGTTTTTTGTGCTATGTTGCTTCCTGTGTTGGAAAAAAATTAGAGATTGGCGAGGTAGCGA
>NBIL01019304.1:0-11141 GCA_002752925.1 Viola pubescens var. scabriuscula
TGATTAAACCGACTAGTTTATTTAACTAACAATTCTTTCTTCCCTTTTTCTTTTTGGGTGATAATCTAATAAACATTAGTTTTGAGAACCGCTCAAATCACCAATTGAGTACAACATCGGACGATTTTTAAATTGAACTATAATTTTTTACATTTTTTATCATTTGATATGAACCAAACCGGTGCCATATTTAGGTCACTAATTTTTTGATCGAATTGATCGTTTCGGTCCAATTTTAATAATTATATGTTCAATAATCTCCGATGCAAATTTAAGCTTCGAGTGACCTAGTTCTTAGAATGGTATATTTTCATTTACCACACTTTCTTGTTTTTGTTCTCATTTCTTGGCTGTCTTTTTTGTTTGTTTCTTTCACTATAATTTAATCGGTTTGGCTTAGGGTCTATTTTTCCCGGACAAGAAAAATGGATGGGTTCAATTTTTGCTATCGAGATACTCCCTCCGTTCTCAATTACTTGATATTTTTTTACGGATTCTTACTATTCATAATATTTGTCATTTTATCTTTTCCGAAGCATATATTTTGTGCAAACGATAATTTTTTTTTTATGCATCAACCCAATTTGATGATGGTGTGATAATTTGAGTAAAAATTAGGAGTAAAAATATAACAATGTGGAATAAAATAAGATCAAAGATCATTGTCCTACAAATTTTTACTATTTCAGAAAGTCAAGTAATTAGGAAAGGAGGGAGTATCACTTTCTTGATTGTTTATTACGATGTGATACATTGCCTTAACAACTGCTGTACGTCATCGTTTTGGCCTTTTGCTTAACCGTTGACTTGAACCAGCAATTGACCATGGCACCTTGAAAACCGACCAATTTCATGTTTTTTATTTTGGTTAGTTAAAAAAAAAAAAGGAGTTTTGAATGGCATTTCTTCTTATTATTCAACTAAGATTTTCTGTTTCAAAAAAAAAAAAAAACTAAGATTTTCGAGTTTCTTAATTTATTTTTGTATCTATGAAAAAAGATTGAAGGACATTTCTTCTTATTATTACATTATTATTTTTCTAAAATGATAGAGATATGATGATTTGTATTATTATTTTTCTAACTTGATAGATATTTCTTCTTATTGTTATTATTTTTTTTTATAAAAAGTACAATTAAATTCATTTTTCCCAGATGAAGCTGACATTCATTCCAAAACCATAGTTTAAGAATGGAAAAGGTTTAATTTCCTTAGTAAGATTAATTAAGGATGAGAGACATGAATTCTCCTGCAAATACAATACAGTTAATTCTACCAGGAGACCAAAAAAAATTCCTGGTTTTTCTTGTATAATTGATCTGCACACAAAAAATCTTCACAACACAAACTATAGACTTCTCCCTTCAGATTCTCTTCGCCGCGGCGTGCATTTTCAAGAAAATGCAAAACACGAATGAGGAACAAAGATTAGGAATCAAAGTGCATAAATTGGGTTTTCGTCTAATTCAGACTCGGAATGCCGCCAAGAATAGTTACCAGCACTTCTTGAACTCTTCTCCCTCTTCCTTACTTTTCGAAACCTCCTCGACTTGAACACATAATAAGTCATAGCACCAAGAACTCCTGCCATTATAACCCCTCCAATAACTGTTACAAGAATCGCAGCCCATTGATCGTGCCGACCAACCACTATATAAGCTGATGAGATGAATGCCACCGTAGTGCAAACAGAGGCCAACCACATTAACTTATTGATCACCTCTACAACTCGTCTCTCCGATTTAGTCTCCCCTCTCACAACTGTGATTTGTACCACCACAACAGCTAGTGAAGTGAAGAGTGAGATTGCGTTGAATATGAAGAAGATCTTAAACGATGGACTGCTTACCATCACCGCCATCCCACTCTCGTCGTTACCACCAGGAAGTGTGAAAATAGCTGCAAATGCAACTGTTGCGAATAGAACAGCAACCACCGTTACTGAATTGGTGGCATTGTTGATCCCTTCTCTGTGGAGCCTTCGGAGTTCCTTGGCAATCCCATTCATATTTCGGTTGGTTTTCCGGGTTTGTTCGAGCTGGATGTGCACATCTTTCTTGATCTGTGTCACAGTTTTTCGAAGCTCATCCCGTGGTTGGTTAAGGTCATTTGCTTTAACACCACCAAAATGAATCAAGCACTCTCTTATTTCTGCAGTCTCTTCGGAGAGGGGGAGTGCCTCAGCGATGTCTAGCGCTGTCTTACGGTCCCTTGTTAGTGCATTGACGTTGGTGTCAGGAAGGAGCAGCAGTCTGTGCACTATCTGCAAAATGGAAGTGGCATTAAAATGATTTTCCTAGACCACAGACTGCATTTCTGCTCATATGAAGACTGCAATAATACATTCTAAACTTAAAGACCTGATGTATACGAAAACCAAACTGAAAATAATAGTAGATTGAATAACAAAGGTTTGGAATATGCAAACCAAATAAGTGATGCAATTCAGCAATAATACAAAATATTTGCAACATAATAAGCATACCAATAAGGCTATTGAGTACCTGTCCTCGCTTTTTCCTGGTGGCAACATGCAATGCAGTATTGCCAAACCTGTCTGGAAGCATGACGATGGCTGCATCTGCCTCAAGAAGAAGCTTCACCACTTCAACACTCACCCCTTTTACAGCCATGTGCAATGCAGTCTGCCCTTTCTTATCAGTCCTACGCGCTAGTTGTGGATCCTTGGCTAGCAATTTCCTTACAACATCTACATGACCCTGCCGAGCAGCTAAATGCAATGCGTTCTTCCCATTGGTTCGAGTTATCTCTAGCAAGCCAGAATTTCTCAACAACAGTTCATTAACTACCCCAGCATGCCCTCTTGTAGCAGCAGATATGAGAGGAGTCGCATTCGCCTGCCCAATTGTTTTGCTTAAAGCAGGGTCATGGTTTAACAGTAACTGGACAATTGCTGCGCAAATGTAGCCATTCAATTGTCAGTTTTGTTCCATAAATTTCACTCTCATTCTCCATCTAAAATAACTAGATCAAATCAAACAGACTCTTGCACAAAGAATTGACACAAATCATCTGAATGTCTCGTCGGAACAAATTGACACAAATTGCGGTACAATGTGTACTCATTAATACCCACAACACAAACTAAGTGTAAAGCAATACCTTGATGACCATGACTAGCAGCAAGATGCAAGGCATCAAGCCCCAATTGATTCTTATACGAAAGAGCCTCCTTAGTTGTAAACTGCAACAGCTCTTTTACAACCTCCAAATGACCCTTCCCCGCTGCCGTAGCCAACGCCGTCTCCCCCAACTCGTTCACCTCATTCACCACCGCAGATCTTATCTCTGCAACCTTACCATCCAAACAAAATAAACCCAAAAATTTAATTGGAAAACCCATTTCTAAAAAAAAAAATCAAAAATCAAAAATAATTGAATGACTAACTAAACCTCGGCATCAAAATCTGCCCCGCTCAATGTTCCCATCATTTGCGCGTCAATGTCATCAAGAATACCTTTCACGCCAATCAAATCGCCGCGCTGCGCGGCCAAATGGAGCTCGGTGTCATTGTGGCGGCCGGTAACTTGCTTCACATATTTCTTCTCGAACCGCTTGCTGGAATTGGAACCCGCCAAAGACTTGCTTGAATTGGAAACGAGCAAGGCCTTTCCCGAATTGGATAACACCAAAGTGGCGGCCCTTGGCGTCGCAGCCGGAGAAGGCGACGGCGACAGGTATTGGGATCCCTGCCCGAAAAGATTAGGCAAGGCCTTTCCCGAATTGGATAACACCAAGGTGGCGGCCCTTGGCGTCGCAGCCGGAGAAGGCGACGGCGACAGGTATTGGGATCCCTGCCCGAAAAGATTAGGGCTAGAGAGTGACGCCCTCATCTTCACCTTCTCTAAAACCCTCCCGCCTCCTTCATACAAACCCATAACAAAAGTTAGCTCTTTCCTCCTTTTCTTTCCATTCCCTGTTTGGTTATTCTAAAATTGGAGGGAAATAGAAAACGAATCAGTATTCAATTTGGGCAATTTTGTCTTTCATGGTACGCAAATATAAATGGAAAAATAAAGACGGGAATGCAGGATCGATGTCGTTACCTTCTTCCATCGGATTTACAAAATGGTTCTCGTGAATTGATTTGCTCAGAGTCAGATGGAAATTGGAATTGATTTTCCGGAATTACGATTTTTTAATTAATTGTACGACCCTTCTTTTTTTCATTTGAGAAATGGAAAAATGAGGAATTAGAATTACAAAGAGAAATGGAATGGAGGAGGAGGAGGGAAATGCTGGTTTTGGCGGAGCTGGTCCTGTTTACGGCGGCGAGGCCTAAACGTTTGGCCACCGGAGACCGAAGCGTATCGTATTTATTGGGCTCTTTTTTAAGGTAGTAATATAGTTTGTTTGGTTGGTTATATACGTGTGGTGTTATTTGCCAATTGCCATGCACAAATTGAAACAACAAGAATAGTTTTGCACTTTGGTAAAATAGTTCAACTTCCATTATAAATTTAAAATAATTTATTAATTAGCTTTGGTAATTATTTTAAAATAATAATGGTAGAATACTTTATTAATTTTATATTATTCTTTTTTGTATTTTTTAAAGTAAAGTTATTACAAAATTTGTACTTTATTTATAGCTTTTGATCCAATAGTGATTTGAGCTGGGCTTAAAGAAAAAGCCCATTAAAAATTCTCATTAACCGACACTCATCAACCGACAACAAGAAGTAACAACAGCCACTCCCTCTCGCTTTCCGTCAGTTACTACCTACGAGTTCTTTCTGTAACAGACTTCAGCGACAACGAACAGTATCGCTCTGCCATTAAATTAACACCATGGGAAACTCCCACCGTCACCGTAAGCATGGAAACGTCCCTTTCCCCTCCGAAACCGCTCCTCCTCCTTATAACTATCCCATCCCTCCAATCCTAACCCAAAACCCAAACCCAAACCCGAATCCCTACCCAACCCCCGCGCCCGCCCAATTCATTCCTCCTCCCGCCGCTATGTCATCCTCTGTCCCTGTCCCTGTCCCTTACGCCCATGTCGATCGCACCTTACGCGCCCTCTCCGGTCAAGCCGAAGGCTTTGGCCGCTTCTCCATCGGCGGCTTCCATGGCCCCCTCTACCACGTCACCACCCTAGCTGGTATGCTCTTGTTCCTAAAATCATCTGAATTTAGCTCTTGAAAATGGATTTTTTTTGTTTGTAGGGATAGCTAATTGGGAAATGTGTGGTAATTTTGGTAGATTGTGCAACAGTAAGCTTAAAGTTTTTATTTTTTTAATTGCTTTTGTGTGATTGTAGATGATGGGCCTGGATCACTTAGAGATGGGTGTAGGAAAAAGGAGCCGCTATGGATTGTGTTTGAAGTGTCAGGAGTTATTCAGCTTGGATCGTATTTGAGTGTTTCGTCTTATAAGACGATAGATGGTAGGGGTCAGAGGATAAAATTGACTGGGAAGGGTTTGAGGTTGAAGGAGTGTGAGCATGTTATTGTGTGTAATCTGGAGTTTGAAGGGGGGAGAGGACCTGATGTTGATGGCATTCAGATAAAACCAAACTCGAAGCACATATGGATCGACCGATGCAGCCTTCGTGATTATGATGATGGATTGATTGATATCACGCGAGCGAGCACTGACATTACTATTTCAAGGTGAGTGGTTGGTTACGTGATGCACATCACAAGTGTTCTTTTGTGCTAGTAGTTTCTTCGTTACGATTCTAATTGGTGTTTTCAGGTGTCACTTTGCGCAGCATGATAAGACGATGCTGATTGGAGCAGATCCTTCTCATGTTGGTGATAGATGTATTCGGGTAACTATTCACCATTGCTTTTTTGATGGGACTCGGCAACGACATCCTCGTGTTAGATATGGAAAAGTACATTTATACAATAACTATACAAGAAACTGGGGGATTTACGCGGTTTGTGCCAGTGTAGAATCACAGGTGATAACACTTTTACTATTTTCTGTTCTTTTTCTGTTACCATGTTGTGTTGTTTATCATGTCACCACTTACTTTTGGATGTCAGATATATTCCCATTGCAACATATATGAAGCAGGGCAGAAGAAGGTTGCATTTAAGTATCTTACTGAGAAGGTGGGTACTTGTTGTTTTTTCACAAAATAGGTGGACTTCTTTGTCAATTATGCTTTTGTACCAAAGTGACTTTACTATATCTTGTTTCTTTTGGCCACACAACTTTGCAACTTATAGTTCAATGAATAAGAAGTCTGGGTTCATGCCCATATGAATACTTGTAAAAGGTCTTTTCTTTAAGATATATCCATTCTTGGTACATGTGTTGTGACACTGATGCTTAGGCTACCCAGGTGTACGTTTTTCCAAAAAAACCTTCCTTTTCCTCTCAACATGAACAACTTTGACTCCTCCCAAAAAATAAAACTCGCATATGCATGTCTTGCTAAATACTCTACCTGAAGATAGACCTTTGTAGTCAATTTTTTTTGTTTGTGCAAAACCAGATGGTCAAAGTTGAGCATAAACTGAACATTTTTCAGTGGTTCAACTTTGTGTCAGATAGACTGTGCCTTTGATGTAACTTGCAGAGAAATTTGCTCTCTGGTTTCGTGTGAGCTAATATGTATGATGCGTCATACTCTAAATT
The DNA here is from genome assembly GCA_002752925.1 of Viola pubescens var. scabriuscula. NCBI lineage: Eukaryota > Viridiplantae > Streptophyta > Magnoliopsida > Malpighiales > Violaceae > Viola > Viola pubescens. The sequence continues at coordinate 6,617 of NBIL01019304.1, forward strand.
TATGCGTCCTTAGAATTCATTTTTCGTTCATTGAGATTCCAATTAGTTCACCTCTTCAACTTTTCTCTTCTTTTTCTCCCTCATAATGTATGGAAATTAACATCAGAAGATTGGTTCTAGGACAAAGGTCTGCATTTGATTTTCTATTAGTGATGCACTAGTGCAACTTTTCTTTCATGATATTTAATAATACTGTCGAATGTTTATTCCTGGTCAGGAACTTTGAATAAAAAGTAGACTTTTTGAATGGACATGATTAGTTTTCCATTTTTTCTTTATTTTAATAAATGAATGGGTCACTTTTGTATTGAGATCTCATCACCAGCTTTTGTGTGGCACTGGTTTAGGCAACTGACAAGGAGGAAGCAAGCAGTGGTTGCATAAGGTCTGAAGGAGATGTCTTTATAACTGGAACTCAAGCAGGATTGATGGCCTTGCCCGCTGAAGACTCTGTGTTTCATCCTAGCGAATTCTATCCCACGTGGACAGTTCAAGCTCCCACGGAAACTCTTAAACATGCTCTCCAGCTTTGTACAGGATGGCAAAATGTTCCACGGCCAGTAAATCCGCCACCTCAACCTGTTGTACAGTGATTATATATTAGGAAAACCAATACTTACAGGCTAAATTTATTATCTGCTGGTTGGTTCATCTTCACTAGACCTTTTTGGGTGTGCATTGCAAGTGTTGTATCTAACAACCGAACAAAATACATATTATTATTATTATCCTCATGTCACCGGCTAATGTTCAGCCATTTTTTCTCCTTTTACTTTTAGGATTCAACTTCATTTGTGATAAGAGATTGGAAATAGCATGTTTCTTTTGTCATTGAAATCTTGTGCAGCAGCCAGCAAGCATTCAATGGGTACTGATGCAGTTAGTGCTGTTTGTGACCTGGCGTAGACGCGACCTGAGTGTCAAACATCAGGTGCGGTCTCCTCATCCTAAATCTCTTCTGCTTACTTTGATGTTTCCCTATTAATACTGTCACCCTGCCAGTGGAATATATATTGAATTGTATGCATGAAGAGGTCTATTTTCTTTTGAATTAAATGTGCGAATGAAATGAAAAAATCTGTATCTATTTTTCTTAGCAAATTTTAATGATCTGAACTTTCTTGCTTGGCGCTGCTTATGTAGAGGTCGTTGTTTGACTTGGTTTTCTCCTCGGAAAAAATATTGAAAAATTCTACTCTTGTTATGCAATATTTGAAACTAAGAAACAAAGGACAGGGAATCCAATTACTTACCAAAATCAAATGCTGTCTGCAGCAACTCCTTGGTCTCTTTGTAGAATTCTTGAAAGTTTTGTAAATATAATCATTTTTTATTGTTGTTATTATTGTCATCGTCGACATTTATAGATTCGATAGATTGTGTAGGATCTGATTGTTTATCAGATGTTCTCCTGGATCTGATTCTAAATACTAACTCAGATCTCGCGTTCGAGTATGGAGTGGTAAAAATCATACTTAGAGCTCGATTGTGCTCGAATTGAATTTTTTTTTTTTTTGTCGGAAATGCAAAGAGGACAGGTGGAAAGACCGAAAAATAAAATAAGCGAGCGGCTAATATTGATCCTGACTTCTGCAGTTCCTCCTTCTTCATTTTACTTTATTTTATTTGGATCAATTCAATCGCCTCTAATTAGTTTAGTCTATTTTTTATTTTATTCCTTGGACCTTGGAAGTGAGTCGCACGCACATGCCAATACTTTCACTTTCACTTTGGTCCTGAAATCCTAGATTTGATAGGCGGCGGTACTAATAAATAGTAAAACGTAGTTATCAATGCATTATTGTTCGGCTAAACACTATTTTAGTCCTCACAAATTTCCAATTAAGTCCTTCTAGGTAATTGAATTACTAAATTGCACCTTATCTTTGTAAATTGTAATATTAGTTGAGTTAATTAAATTCAGCTTTAAATTCTAGATAAAGCTATTAAACTAACCTCGATTTTACTCAACCTCATATAATAGAGGGGTGGGGGAAATTCGGATTTATAGATCATACTCAAACAAAATTAATTAAATTGGGATTTGACTTGAAATTCCAAAATTAGCCTAGAATCACCGATAAAGATGACCGGAGACTGGAAAAAAAATTAGTTGAACTCAAGTTTGTGGAACTATTTATACTCAGCTTTCATTTCATCAACCTTCATATATTAAGATGAAGATATACGTATATATACAGCTAGCCTCAAAAATTTTAAACCGTTTTCTTTTACATATTCTCGGTTTTTATACTACAAAAAAACAATATATATTGGTATATATATACGTCTAAGTTAAGGAAAAATTAATGGGATAATTTCCTAACAACGTTGCTGCTGCTGCCGCCGCCGTGAGACGAATAATTAGAAGAAGAAACTGAAGTTGAAGTTGAAGGTGAACTACCAATCATCGTTCCGAAAAACAAATCCGACAAGTAATTCCCGATGTCTTCAGGGGCATATCTGACAAACACTCCCGTAAAATTCCTGTCTCCTGATCCCAGAGTAATCCTATGCTTCTCATAAAACACCCGATAAGCCGGGACAATCTTTCTCGCCAGCGACACCTTAATCTCGTCTCGGAGTTCTGGGTCCGGTACGATACAACCACTCTGCTTCTTGAACGCCTCTTCGAAACTCGAATTAAATCTCCTAAACGTCTCTTTAGCTTCCTCAGGTGAAATCACAGCCGTCGATTTAATCTCGGGTAACGACTCAATCACCTGGCCCCACGCCAACCGCTCGTAATTCGCCACAAACTGTCTCACTTTAGCTTCATGCTTACTAATCCATTCCTCGCCGAGTAAATACCGAATATTCGAGGTCCGTGCTTTTGCTATCACGTACTGCATATTATTCGCTAAGAACAAGTAAGAAATCGCCACGTTCTTGTAATGCTTCGCCTTGCCGTCGAGTTTGCAGAGAAGCACGAGGATTAGCCAAGCGAACCGTACAGAAATCGCAGATGATGGAGTATCATCAGAATCCGGACTGTCGAAGTAAGATTGCGGCAGCGACGACTTCACAGGTGGAGGCCAATCGGAAATTATATCCGTCAACACGTGGCTGTAGTCGGCGAGTATGGTGAGGTAGTCCATCGCGTAGTATGTCAAACTGTGGACCCCACCGCCTTGTGCGGTTGCTAGTTTGGAGGAGTCTTTCAGGAGGGTGGACTCGAAATCAGAGAGTAACGAATGGATTGATTCGCTGAGCTTGATTAACGAAGAGAGGGCGTGTGATCGGAGGATGGAGGTTGATTCGAAGGAAAAGATGGATTCGATCTCCATCCAGTTTTCTGAAATGGCGGTGTACATGTCGAGCAGCCGGAACATTTTCTCAGGAGCTGTGGATGATTTAGATTTCTTGCTGCTCGCGACCAGTTCCGGAAATCCGAAGAGGAGAGCGGCGCCTTCTTTTGAAATATCTGTAAAAACAGATTCTTTGATGGAATCTGAAACGGAAAACACGTGATCGCAGAGGATCCGCTCTCCCATGAAAAGCGTTCTCATGGAAATCTTAACCGCCTCTAACCAATTCTTGATTTTCAAATTGAGCGATTCCCAGTCCATCTTTTTGATCTGTGAAGAACTCAGCTTCTCTACTCCCAACTTGTAAATCCCTTCGTCGATTATCGATTTCCGGATGATCTTGTACACATTCACGCACTCTTTCGCGTATCCTGACGCGATCATGCACTCCGCGATGGCTCTCAAATCGGACATGGCACCGGTGGAAACCTCCTCGACTTCGTTGATGGAATCCCCCGCTGCGCGAGTATCATCTTCCTGGTCATCGTCTAAATATTCTGAGGTGCTGGATCTGGTGGAGGCGCGTGACGATCTGGTGGAGACTGATTCAGGATCTAGGTGGGCCCGGTTCATGGATAGGATTTGATAGAATTCTTTCTGTAACCGTTTCATGGCGATTTGCATCAGGTTTTGAGCCTGAATCAGCCTCTCGCTGAAGGAATCATCGGCGACCATCAGGTGCATCGCTTTCTGCAAATCGGTGACGCATTTCAGGAATTGCATCGCTTCTCTTTTGCTCTCGTAGAAGAGGGAAGTGACTCGAGCGAAAGTGGTGGAGTCCGGATTCCATTTCATGATGATGGCAGCCGCGTTGTCAACGACCTGGTCCATCGTGGACTCGGTGAAGCTCCGGCGCGGAGTAGATAGTGCGGATCGGATGGAAGAACGGGCAGGGGAGGCCGCGAACGACATCGTTTTGGGGGAGAAGCAAATACTGCTCATTCCTTTCCTCGGCATTTTCAGATTAATCTAGAGAAATCAATAAGAGAAAAATATCTAGCCAGTAGAATTGTCTTCGTTGTCGTTTTGATGGTGTGAAAAGAGGAAGGTGTGTGTAGAATAGGAGAGTTATATGGTGTTTGAAAGAATTGTCGATGGAGCTGAGTTTTGGACGATGGAGTGTGTGTGTAGAATAGGAGAGATGTATGGTGTTTGAGAGAATTGTCGATGGAGCTGAGTTTTGGACGATGGAGGGGTATTTATAGGCAGCGGGGGGG